>CAJNOQ010002811.1:0-22574 GCA_905250885.1 Didymodactylos carnosus | reverse complement strand
CTACAAGGGAAAAGTACTTCACTGATGAGAAAAACGCTTAGATCATTTAAATCAGTTGCAATTATTGTACAATCCATAGTTGGGTTTCACAACGTTTTTTCTTCAATACGGTTCACGAAAATACTTTCTTGCGCGCGAAAAGCAGTAATGGTTGTCTTTTAACAGAATCAACGGATCCTTTCATTCTTTTTGTTGTAATATATAAGTAAAGTTATCCAGTTCGTCTAGTTTAAGTTTGAAAATGACGTAATAAATAGGCCGAAATATTACAGATTAAAATAAAACTATATAAAAAAGCGAATTATTCGTCATTCAAGTAATAAACAACAAATTGCTACAAAGTTGCAATAAGTACAGTTATTGAAGGTGTTGAACACTTAACCCAAGAAAATATCAATAGCGGCTAGCCGATGAAACTTTTCACAATATCCTCAAACTTATGACTAGATACTTTCATGCAATTTCTAAAGAACATTTTTAATAACTGTGGGGTATAACTGCACGATCTACGATAGAAGAACATGGATTTTGAGATGTCCTCCGATCGTATGTCATATAGGTATAAAATGTCAACTTTAATTATGAAAGATAATTATTTCTTATCTTTATTTTGACATTATACAGATGGTACCATTTTCTTAAAAAAAAGAGTTCAGAAAAGAAAATATTTTAATTTTGAAGTTTGTGTTATTAAGACAGAAGTTTAAAGAAAATAATAAACGGTTATTGATTCACGTAAAAACCTTCTCGATTTTGTGGAAAATCTTAAGCGTCACCGAACCATGTCAAACTATTTTTTCTTTAGACAGCCATTTCAATCGTTTTATCTGAAAAGATATAAAGAGAGTTCGAGTACAAAGTTTTAATCTTATTTACAATGGAAAATATAAAGTTTTTACATTGAGGAACAGATAGGTCATTTAAAATGTTGCTTTTGAGATGGTTGATCTAGGTTAACGAAATGCATCGACTACATCAGTGATGTACTTTGATATTTGATGATATGTTAAATCAAAAATACTACCATATCATCAGATGTGGTATTGAGTTTTATCTTGATTACCAAACATGCAGCATTGCTTTTCTTTCCATCTCATCATTTTGTATGCGACATATACTGTAAAAAAGTATACTCTCGTAAGCGGTATATTTTTGTATAATAAATCGTAGACAAATTTTTGACAATGACATATTGTATGTGTCGTCCTTCTAGGCATCATCAAGTGTCTTCTGAAATATCCAGTCCATCATATAAAGATATAAAACTGTGAAAGTACATCGTAGCATAAATCTTGTTTATTAGAATTGATTGATAAGAAAATATATCGTTAGTATGTATTATCTAGTTTTTTTTACGGTTTAACTCGAAATATAACATGTAGAATCACAATACTTCGACCATTGTTCACAATTTTTAACGAAGATTCGTATAAACTACTTGAAGTCAAGACATTCAGTAGGCGTAGATATTTTCCTATCGAGATTGAATCGTAAAGAGTCGTACGTATATCATATTGAATGTTTTATATACGTCCATTGCAAACCGCTTGATTAGACATTCATAATAAATATGTTCTGAGTATTAATAGAGTATATGACAAAACTTATGAATAAAATACTAGAATTTTGGATGATCTATCGAATAAAACCAATCAAATTGCATTAGGTAACAAGCACAGTTTCAATTGTCTCTATTTCAATACCGACACTATTATTCGTTGGTACATATTTGAAAATCGACACATCTTGTTTTGTAATAAAATCAAGTCCAAATTCTCCTAGTAATAAGTAAATATTTTTGATTTGGATCAATTAGTTATGAGAATGTTAGATTTTATTTTAGTTTACTAAACTTTTGTTTATGTTGTACGGTACATGGTACCATGATAAACAAGAGTTGGTCTGAGTCATTTCAGTGTACTTATGGTATTTAACGTGAATGTTGTGATAATTTAACCTGATTATTTCATATAAATGAATAGCAAAAATAAAAGAGTATATGTTACAAAAAAAATTTAATTTTGGTTATTCGCAAAGACTTTCCTAGTGTCAATATTTCGTTAAATTTAGTTAACTTTAATAAATACGAAAAAAAGAATTTTTTTATAACCCATCATACGTGATCTCTTAGTTAAAATCTCATAAATTGAGAATTATTTTAACAACTAGCAAATGAAAAAAGAAAAAAGAAAAAAGAAAAATGAACTTTAATATTCGTCTATAATCAATATAAAATCAATCAAACATAACGAAGTATAAATGAGTGTATGTAGAAAGATTGAGATTACCATTACATTGCATAACTTTATGCTAATGACATATAATGAGAATAAAAGTGAGAATAACCATCTGACATCTTGTCGATTAACTGTAACATACCTATATATATATATATATTTAAAAATCATCAAATTCATTTGAATATAGGGTAAATGTTAAATTTTGTAATGGTTTTTCATCATAACGTTCATAATGATCACGATCAGGTTTTGGCATATAGGGTGCTTTTACTTTTTTCTCAAAAATATTAATCCAATTAATATTGGTAAACCATTTATGAAATTTAATATCTTTTGTACCATTTTTTAAATTACCAAAACGTTTTGTTAAATCCGATTGTAATAAATTTCGAATTAAATCTTTTAGATCCGATGTAAAATGACTAGGAAATTTAAATCTACCTTGTACAATTTTTTCATAAATTTGAATTGGTTGATCAGCATAAAATGGTGGAAAACCCTAATTAATAAATAATAATAAAAAGAAATAATTTTTTTATTTAAAATAAATATTTTATACTTACAGCTGCCATTTCATATATGAGTACACCTAGAGAGAAAAGATAATACGAGTAGATTATAAACCTAATGTTCAAGAAGATATATGGATAACATACCGAGTGCCCAATAATCAACTGCTTTATTATATCCTCGAGATAAAATAATTTCTGGAGCAATATACTAAATAAAAATATAAAATCTTTTTTTATTTTTGTCTATTTAGTAAAAAAACAAAAAAAAAGTGAAATTTTTATTATTACTTCTGGTGTTCCACAAAGGGTGTACGTTCTATCGCGTACTAATTTAGCAAAACCAAAATCGGTAATTTTTAAGTAACCATCACTGCCAAATAAAATATTTTCCGGCTTTAAATCACGATATATTATTCCTATAAAGTGAAATAAAAAATGTTAAAACAAGTTAGAGGTAAATAGAGGTATCATTTACACTTCTATTCTTTCTTAAGTGTAAAAATTACTTTACGGGAGTGAAAGTAAATAAAAATTGTTTTTCTTTAATCTACTTTAATGTAATAAATTTATTGTTCTGGTTTACTGGGTAAAAGCAAGAAAAAATGTCATCCTTAGAAGGAGAAAAATAAGCAGTACTGTCTGACTGCTGAAGAATGTCTGTAACAGGTATATTAACCTTTTAAATGACAAAAATATGATTGAAGTTCACATAAGAGAGACAGTAAATGAGACTTTTCTCATCCTCCTATCCAAAACTACTTAACGTAGAAAAATAAAATATCTTTTATTACATCATCATTTTTCTAGTTTATGATTCCTCCCTCCCCCATCCCACATGTCAGAAATCAACTGTTTTTTCTAAAACATCGAAATTGCAACAAATACATGGTCAGATAGTCTGGTTTTTGTCTTCTTCCAGAATCTGTATCAAAATTGACTAGCATCAAAAGTATTTAGTGGTTTTTGAAAAAAAATTTTCCTTGAAAAAAAAAACGTTTTTAACATTTATTACTTTTTCTCCGGGTAAAATACTTTTAAAAGTTTTTTTCGAATGAGTTAATCGCTTTCTACAAAGATTTCTCTTCAAAATGAGACGTTTTTCGACTCTCCATGATGATATAGTTAAAAGTTATTAGAGTTTAACAAAAAGTAGCAAATGCGTCTAGTATTTTCTTTCCTTCTATTTTATGAATAGATTTTTGCGCAGATGGCGTTGACACTTCTCAAACATTTTCATTATAGTTGATAAAGTCCGATCTTTGATTTTTAATAAAACAGTTTTTTCTGAAAAAACTTCAAAGGAATTTTTCAAGTTTTTGAAAAAAAATTCAGCTCTGTCAAACTGACAAAGATCAGAATAGTATTAGAATCTATAATACTCTAAAACCTTAAATTTGATCCTCTTTATTAGGCCACTATTCGACATGCACACACGCATTTTTCGATTATTTTGTCGGATAGAAATTCTATAGGATTTCTACAGAATTTTATCCAAGAATTTTTCCATCTGGGTTGGTACGAATCTTAACTACGATGGAAGAAATCGATTCTATTTTTGTTCTTTTTTGTATTCGAGAAAAATTAATAACTTAATAATGTATCTATATGTTCGTTATTCGTTAGCACTATGTAGAGTAAAAAAATTTGATCTTCATCTAATTGATTCTTACTGAAAAATAAATCTTTTCTAATACTTTATAACTAATGAATAATGGATGATCTTCTAAACTATTTTTATATCTAATATATTTCAGTAAATCACACAATCTACGCTTTAGTCACACCTTATGAACAAATAAGAGATAATTCATAGTGGAAAAAGTACTTTCATAGATATTCTAAAGTTTTCTAATCTAATCTTATTTTTTTTTTTGTTAATAAAATATATTTTAAAGTATATATTACCCAAAAAGTGTAAATATTCAAAAGCTAATGCAACTTGAGCAGCATAAAATCTTGTCTGATCTTCTGGATATTTGCCAACACTTCTAAAAAATATTTATATAATTGTAAGATAAAAAATTTACTTTAAATGTGTAAACAATGATTTACCTTAGATGTGTAAACATTTCTCCACCGGATGCAAATTCTAGTACAATATATAAATGTGAATTATCTTTAAATGAATAGGCTAAATTAACAATAAATGGAAATTTAATTGCTTGTAATATTCGTTTTTCTGCCAATGTATGTTCAACTTGTTTTAATTTAACAATCGTTTCTTTTTCCATTATTTTTAATGCATAATTTGTTTGATTATGTGATACGACCATAACACGACCAAATGAACCTATAGAAAAAGAAAAATTTTATCAAATAAATTATAATAAAATTTAAAACAATTTTTTTTTTTGAATAATATATACCTGTTCCAACTGTTCTATTTAAAGTAAAATCTTCTAGTTTAGCTGTTTGTTTTGATGGTGTATTATATTTTTGATCAAATTCTTGTTTAGCATGTTCGAGAAATGATGTTACTTGTGCATCTATTTGAGCTTGCATGGCGGTTGTTGTGGGACTTGTTGTAGACGAAGTTGAAGTTGACGATGATTGAACACCACCCATTTTTTAATTAGAAAATAAAAATAATTATTTAATCTAGAAAATAGATAATAAGATGATTATTCATCTAGAGAATGTATATAAGTTACCTATTTCTTGTTTTTTTATATTTTTTTCTCCTATTGTATACATACACCTAGTATAGGACGGATATATACAAGAGTTTACTTTTATTATTTCATCCGGTTATTCTATTTTTTTCATCATTAAGATGTATAGTACTAGTAAATTTTTATAGTAAAATATACTATACAGATTGAAGTGGTTTGTTGAGATATAATCCGTTGATTGTACAAACTCTTATCAAGAATGCCTCAATGGAATAGAAAAAAAACTGAAAGATTAATTTTAGCGGAAGGATGTCCTTCAGTTAACAAATATTCTCCACATTTGTTTGATTATTTCAAGGTACAACGGGACGAAAAAATGTTTTTGTTCAATTAAAAACAATTCAAATATTTTTAAAAAATATAATGTTAGAATGAGAGAAGAGATTGTCTCTCTCTTACAACGATGATAATCTTAGACAACCTATCATTAATCGGAAATAGCTCTTTAAAATTTTCTTAGTATAAATCCATAGAGACCTGTTCTACACATCTATTTTTTGTCAGATGAACGTGACTGTGACTATAAAAGAATTATATCACTTCTGATAAGCATAATTAAAGATCATATGTCATGTTTCAAACGAGGATAATCATATAGTGCATGCATTACAACTTTCTTATTAATCCTATCAATCATTCAACACCTTTAAAATTTTGACTTTCTATTGATTTATTGCATCTATCGATAACTCTTTTCTTTAGAAATTCTGATAATAAAATCTTTGAAAAGATAAACTTAATAACATTTTTTGCTATATCTTCCTTAGTTCTATTCTTATTTCATCACTTTATCTAGGATTTAGGAAAATTCTTAATTAAAATGAAAATATCTTTTTAACCTCGAATAGTAAAACTACACTCTAGTCTATTTTAAGATTCAAAAACAAATATATTTATGTTTATGTTGATTTGTTGTTACATTTTCTCTTCAATGTATTCTAAATATTCATCCAACAAATATAATGTTTTTTGGCGTTTATAATATCTGACACACACACACACATATCCGTTCAGATAAATGTCAATTAGACAACCTAGTAGTAATACTAATTTGACATTTATTGACAAGGATATGTGCCGTTGATGTTTTAATTCTTCAATGCATACATAAATAAGGAGACTATCCCCAATAGAGAGAAGAATTGGCTAAAATTTGCTAAGATTTTCCGTAATATAAATACCAAATAAAACACACAAATGAAAGATCGTGTCGACCTATTTCAACATTATAGCTAAATATATAATTGGGTTTAGAATCGCAAATGTTGTCCTGTCTCTCTCTATTTAGGGATGACAAAAATAACAACATCTTCATCCAATATTAGTTGTCATTTCTAGAAATAATATTTATCATCAATTATTAGATAAGAAAAAAATAGAACAGACTGGATTAGTAATTCTTAGATAAAGTTACTAGAGTCCTTCTTTAAGACAAGAGTCTAACACCAGTTATATGATATAGATACTCACTAACTAACTAACTAACTAAATAACTAACTACTGTACTTTGTCTTATTTCAAATATGGAACTGATTTACCGTGCGTGTGTCTTGAGAATGAAAAACTTTAGTAATTTAACTTATTCACTGTGAAATAAAAGAAAAAAAAAGAAGACATAAATGAAATGTTGTTCAATGCTTTTATTTAAGTGTTTATTTAAACTCAACTATCGGGAAAAAAAGAAAACGATAGAAAAGGATGTAGCTTCTTTCAGTAAGGACTATATCTCTATCACGACATCTCCTAGCATGTCAAGCACAAATTGTTTGTAAAAAAAAAAGTATAGCGATTACTAACCAAATTCGTTTTATCGATTAACTTTTAACAATAAAAGAATATATTATTTAACACAAAAACAACAATTAACATTGAATAGACGTCTTTTTTTTATTACTTCTGCTGCCGTTACTGTTCTTAGGACATTTTCTTCTTCTCTGTTGTATATAAATTCGATAAAGAGAGACGATCTTATCTCATCAAATAATCATGTACTTTTCTCTCTTTTTTTTTCTTTTTTCTTCCCTTTTATTTTTTCTTCTCTCTCTTCATCTTTGGATTCTGGCAGCAGCAGTGACAACATTTCACTTATAAAAATTTTCCACATCTCTATATTAAATCAACTATAGAAAAGAATAAGAGATACTTATGTTTATCTTTAGCTGAGACCATAGTCTATATGTTTTTCATTCACATATTATTGAAGTAATGAAGTTTGATCGATTAGATTTTCTAATAAACACCCCATATTCATAGATCCTAAACTAATCATTATCATCATATTTGTTTAATCACAATTCATGTCAACTCACCATTTTGCATTTAGGCGCAAGAAAGTGTGTAAATATTTCTTTAACCAAATAAAAGTGAAGTGGTTATTGTGTTGTAACTATTAAAAAAAAAGTTTTTTTTTTTCACGTAGATTGACAAAAATAAAGAAGACTGTCTTAGAAAAATATTAGTAAGAATTTTGCAAAAAGTTTTTTGCTTATCTTA
This sequence comes from Didymodactylos carnosus, assembly GCA_905250885.1. Classification (NCBI taxonomy): domain Eukaryota; kingdom Metazoa; phylum Rotifera; class Eurotatoria; order Philodinida; family Philodinidae; genus Didymodactylos; species Didymodactylos carnosus. The sequence continues at coordinate 14,657 of CAJNOQ010002811.1, read as the reverse complement.
GCTAATAAAAAAGATGATTTCAAGCTTTTTAACATTGAACTCAATACTTTACTCATTTTTAAATTTTTCCATTGTATGTAATAAATTGAAATTTTAGACAGTAATCCTATAGGAATTGAGACTTGATATCTACCTCTCATAGTAGTAGTATAAGAAAATTAAATTAGTTCATTAAATTTGTCTATTATTAAATTTCAAGAATACCATGAACACAATTTTTTTTTTTTTTTGGTTTTTTGAAACATTGCTCTATAAAATGTTATTGAGCACTCATTCAAAGAGTCTTGATAGAACAAAAAAAACGTTTTCTTCTTTTACGCTGTTCACGTTGTTTGACGTATACAAAATGAAATAGAACAATATGAAAATTGAGAGAGAGAGAAAAAAGTTGCATGAGAAACTTTTCATATATATTAATTAATTACTGAACAAAATCTTACTAAACCAAAGTAAAAATATATATGAGATATATTAAGATTAGATGAAAAAGAGTCCATCAGATTTTTGTAGATCTGTTGGAGAAACAAAAAAACAAAAAAAAAAAGGAAGAAAAACAAAAAAGTAATTTTGACAGTTATCAGACAATCGAACTTACGAGAAAAAAAAATAAATAAAAGTATGAATACTTACTACGGTAATAAGGTTAACATACACTGATGAATGAATACATAATTATTCTACTGTTACGTGATGTGTTTTTAAAAAAAAACGGAATAATAATGAATAAGAAAACTTTTGAAGATATATATCACATGAACATTTTTTTTGGATCATAATGATTCTCTAATTGAAACGTACAACAATAAATTATTCTATCTACGGAAGTCATAGAAAAATCTATGATATATGTACGTGCTGACATTCGTTCAAGAACATCAAGCTTAAAATAAATAAAAAAATGACCTCGAATTACTTGACAAAGGTTACCGATTTACAAGTAGAAAAAGATCATTTGCTTAGAAAAAACTGGCCATTTATAAATATGATCGATTTTAGGTATAAATATGATAGTTAATATGCTTACCCAAGTATAACAAGACTATTCCACAGTTGATTATGAATAATAGTCTGTCGTATCGTTTGTTAATACTTTTTTTTTGTTTTTTATACAAGAAAACTATTCTAGAAGTTATATCTTGTTTGTTTTCCGGAATAATTTTTGATTTTTGTTTTGTTTCACCCCTAAAACCATAATAATTACTGGCTGTCGTATATATAAATGACGTTATTTAAAAAACGAAAAAACAATATAGTTCATAAACCAAATTTTTTTACTTCTCACTGATGAGAGTATACTCAACGACAGAATATTTTTTTGTTTTTTTTTAAGTAAAAAACAAAAATTAAAAAAACTAATAACCAATTCTGTACTGTTTTTATATTATTGCTTTAAGCATACCATATGTTTTCGCGTTTCTTTTTTTTTTTTTTTTCTTCTCTCCTTCTAAAAATAATATAAATACAAAGCAAACTACGATAATGCTGATTTGTCTTTTTCTGGTAGAATAAACAAACACAGCATGATTTGATGTTTTTACCCGTGTAGATCAGGTTTTATACCCTCTTAATAATAATATCATTATAAACTCTACTGTACTAATGATAATAATAAATAAAGGTTTTTTATTCTTTCGTAAGGAAGAACAACACTCTTTACACGTAACAAAAACGGCAGCTAATAACAAAAGAGTGGAGTATGTATGAGAGAGAGAGAGAGAGTGTGAGAGACCGAGAGAAAAAAATAAAAGAGAATGCAATTTTCACTTGTGAGGAAAACATCTATATAAATAGTATTGATGATTGACGTTTTTTCCTCATCTGCTATTTCAATTTTAATTAGCTTGATTCATTTTTTATGGACGATAGTCTGCAAAAAACCGATTATATCCATGAACAATAAAGAAACGCTTTTTAAGATCAGATTGCAGTTTTCATAACTGAAGTAGTCTATTTTTAGTTTAAAAATATAAATTTATTTGTAAGAGTATATCTTGAATAACTCACTTGTTGTTCTTTCTTTCGCAATTTTCAAGTAGATTTGTATATTCATCCGTTTTTTTCGTTAATAGTTTTTAAAGAAATAAAAATGAATTCTTTTATGAAATACATGGATCTTTTTTAAATGAAACACAATTGCATGCAACACTTGAAGTATGTTCACTTGCTCAATACTTGTAAAAAAACAGAAAATTTAAAATTTTCAATCTGGTATCACGTGATGTTCGAAAAACATGAGAAACAGTGATAATTTCATTATCAATTCAAATGGTAAAAATCAACTGTATACTATTGTTAACACAATAAACATCATGATAAAGATAATCTTCTTATATAAACAATTATATGTAAAAATTTTACAAAAGATTAATCTTTCAGAAAAAATGACGGATTAACTAATCACAACAACATGAAGAACTTTTTAATTTTTGAAATAAATCGAAAAGAATATATACTGAATATATTCTCTCTATAGAAACAAGTTTGTAGATTGACATTTCATACAAATGAATTTGTTGTATGTGGTCATTTCTATACTCGGATCAATGGCCACCTCACCTTTTTATGTGCTAACGTTAAGAAAACCTCTCTGAAGCGACCGAAACTGCAGCTAAGGCATACTCTTAGTTACTCCCCCCTTAACTCTTTAGTTACGGAACCCGTATACATACGTTTTGAATTCTTGTGTAGATTACGGCTGTTATAACCCTTCCCTCTTGGTCAGTCCATAAGAATGTTCTCGCTTTCTCTCATGTTGCCAGTAGCACAGCGTCATCGTATAGCGTCATCGTATAGCGTCACTATGTGTGTATACATCTTCATTCTCTTGCGTTCTATGGACACGCATCGAACAAATTTTTTGTTATTTTTCAAAAAAAAAACGTAACCAGAGGGTTATAGAGTGATAAACCGCCACTTAAATCCTTGATGATCAAAGAATAGAGAAGAAAATATCTGACAGGTCTTTCATAAACCTTTTATGTCGACAGGCATTATGTGATTTTACTGGGTTTTTTGTTTTTTCTTTTTCTATGGTTGTTTTTTTTTCGAAATGTGATCGTATGATCTGTAGAAAGCTTCTGAAAACCGGAGAATATTCTTTGGATACTGAACCTGGATCAATGAATGTTCTTTTTTCAAATAAAAGTCCGAATTCGACGTTATAAGCTCCACAAGTGGAAGAAGAATGTGTGTTGGACTTAGAAAGTTTTTGTGAATTGATTGTCAGACGTCATTTATAATTAGAAGAAAAAAATTCTCTTTCTCTCTCTCGTTCTCTGTTCTTCAAAATTTGTTTTTAGTTATTTCCTATTTAATTCATTTTTCTTAAATGTATCTTTTAAAACAACTAAAGTCACAACGAAATAGACAAAAACGAAATTTGTTGCATCGGGAAAAATTGAGCTCCAATTACATGTTCTTGCCTCAAAATGTCATTTCAACCGTATCTGCTTGCTGATGAATTTGGATAATCTACTACTTTCAAAGAAAACTTTGTCGAATAGTTCAAAAATCAATTTTATTTGCTTCTGTGAAGAATATGGTCTTATTTTTAAAAATTAATGAAAAGTGTTCTCAAAAGATAGAAAAAACACAAAGCATCTTTCTAATATGATTTCGACTTCAGATTACTTTTATTGATCAAAATAGCGTAAAATGAACGAGATGTCACCACGTGTCTTGCCACGTGTATTCGATTTAAGGTCGCAGATACCTTCACTTGTATAGTGCATGTTGTGTTAGAGCAACATGCAATATCAAACGCTCTAAATTATGGCCTTGTGAATTAGATTGAAAAAAATAGATGAAAATATATATATATGAACTTAATCAAAGACCAGCCAAATACTCTAGTTATTTCATTTTTCTGTTTGCATTGCACAAAGTTAGCTGCCAATAAGTTGACGTCTTTTTTTTTGCTCAAAATTGCGTATATGTACTACGCAAAAAAAACTACAATAAAAGCGAGGAAGGTTGAGACAATCATTATTCACTAAATAACAACAGCAGTTGTGAAAGATTAATCGTAAATAAGCAATATATGTTTGCCGGCATTTATGTGATTTTGTGTTGACCACATTACCTTAGCTTCACAATGCATCTCGATTCTACCTCAATATCTACCACATCAACTAAACCAAAAATAAATACCTTTATTGCTTATTCTTATCCATTACATTCACACATTTCTGACACAGAAGGTTTGCTTATGTTCTTAGTTATTATTGTAAATCACTACGCTTCAGCGAGAATCTCAAGCGACGTGTACGTTTTCACCTTATTTTGAGCTAGAGTGCATTATGTTATAAACTGAAGAAAAAAGCCTTATCTATCACATAACAGTAAAATATTAAGAATTATAGTTTTTTTCTGGTTAAGTGAAAGTTTCGATCCTTAAGAGGTAATTTCAAGCAAGTCAACTCGTAACTCATCCAAGATTTGACTTTTCAATAAGCTATTTTGATGAGCATTAAGTATATATGAAGACCAGAGTTACTAGATGGTCCGCATTTTGCGGACAAATTCCGCTTTCTGTGGTTTGGGATTACGAAAAATAGTGAAATACTAAACCTTCAAGGAAACCAACTCGACCAGAAAATCTTAACCATTAAATGCTGTTGTAGGCGGGAAAATTTCAAATTAAATTTTATCCTGTCATACATAACTCTTGAAATTTATGACGGCTGATCAAAAACGCGCATCCACAAAAGGCCAATATCGATTCAAATTGGGATTTAAATGATGTTTTGTACTTATTTTGTGTTTCTTAAGTGGAACCACCATAAAGCGCTAGAAAAAGTTCTTTTGATACCTCTTTGCGTTTGTTGAAAAATGCGTTTCCGCTTTTTTTCCGCATTTTGGAAAAAAAATTCCGCTTTTTTGACTTTTTATTCCGCTTTCTGACCTAAGCATCTGGCAACTCTGATGAAGACACAAAGATATGGTCCCAAACACTTCTCTTCTGAAAAAGTTATAGAGTTGTTAGGCAGGTTGTATTAGTTAAGTATTAACAAATCTTTTTCCGTAATTTGAATCAAAGTTCAATCTCTATTATAGACATTTTATAGAACATATAGTAGACATTAAATACTAAAATTTATATAACATACTAAAAGTATTTTAAAAACGAATCAAAACAAAAAAGACAAATCAGACTGATCTTTGATTTTCTATTTTTTGGATGATATTTAGAGAGAAGTATATCTATACGCGATGCTTCTAAGGAAACGTCAAATATAAACTTTTGTATACAAACTAAACGACCCTTTTTTTCTATTCGTGTCTTATTACTTATTTGATTTGACCAGTGTTCTCTCCTTTTGATTTGATGCAGAAGGACCATTCTTGGAAAAACTTCGAAGGAGAATGCAATCAATTCCCTTAGTGGCATCATACTTCTGACTAAATATCATCCAAAAAATAGAAAGTCAAATATCACTCTGATTTGTTGTTATTTTTAATTAGTTTTGAAATACTTTTAGTATGTTATTTATATTTTAATATTTAATGGCAACTATATGTTCTAAAATGTTCATAATACAGAAGATCAAACTCTTATTCGAATTGCGGAAAAAGATTCGTTGACACCTAACTAATACAACCTTTCATAATAATACAAAGCGAAGTGAATTGCGTGCACTGTCTCGAAATGTGGTAACAATGTCATGCTAAAGTGTGAACAATGTTCTGTTTATTGTCATACTTTTAGCATGACATTGTTATACATTTACCGTAGCATTTCGGGACAGTGTGCAAGAAGCACAGCAGTAATAAGAAGAACTGAAAACATTTTCGAATAACAGTGCAAAAGTGATGACTGAAATGTTCTGAAACGTTGCGACTATAAGGAATTCTAGTAAGGACGAGTGTAGAAGAACAAACAACCCATTGTTACGTTGCACGTTATTCGTACTTACGGCAATTTTGACAAATCACTCTTCTGACTGTGCTATATACGCACTTTGTTTCTTCTCGCAGAGTATTGATACTGACATTCAAAAGTATTCGCTAGTGTGCAAAGGTTAACCTGCACGGATCATTAAAACGCTAAAACGTCTTCGCTTTCGAGTTGGTTCGATACATTCATATTTAACACTATGGTTGAATGTACTTACTTTTTGTTATTAAGATTGTCATCGTCATAAACATGCAGCTATTATTCTTCTTCTAGAAAGTCAACTCTAGTTTAACAGCAACGTCACAAAATGGCTCGTGGTCACCAAAAGGCTCAATCACAAGCAAGAAATCTTGAAAAACAAGCAGCACTGAAAAAATCTCAAAGTCAATTGAATTCAGCAGGTAAGCTTAAATTAACTTAAACACCTAAATTGTGTTTTGAACTATGTTTACTTTTCGTTTTAGCTGCTGGTTTAAAATTTTCATGTGCTGTTTGTAAAGTAAGTTTAAAATACGCTTTTTTCGTATTGAAGTACATATCTGTTAGAGTAAATACTAGTGTGAGAGATTCGCTAAAGAGTAATGAGGATATGAAGAAACGACAGACAATCTTTATTGTTGTATTAGATGAAGCTTATTCTTTTAAACTCTATTAATAAAATTTCTTTGAACTTCTTGTATTTTTAAGATTATAGTGAATTTTTTTTCTAAAAAGATTGGTAAATATAGTTAAAAGATAATTTATAATAGTATTCCGTTCGTCTAAATATGAAATGCACTTTCTGAAATTTTAGAGAGAAACATTTTATATGTTAAGATGCATCCTAAACCTTGTAGTTGAGCTCTTGGTACTATGTTTTCTAATTGCGGTGTTTAAATTCACTGGTCGTCTGCTCGTAAAAATGCTGAACTTCACAAGTTTATGTAAGTTCTTGTAGTCTCCAGTTTGTACATATTAAAGTAGTTGATGCTTGGTTAAATTACCAGCACCAACACTTTTTTGAACATTAGATTACCTTAAAGGTATTGCGACTTAGACTCCTCGTTATTTGTATAGTATAGTCTCTTTATAAATATTTATTTGTCGATTGAAGAAAACAATTTTCTAACGATTCTGAGCATTTTCGAATAGAAACATTTGATATTGACTGAATTACGTCAGTATTACTGAAGAAGTGATCAAAACATTATTAAAAATTGAAAGTTATTTTCAAAGTATCTTCGAATTTTCTTTATCACTAATGTTTTATTATTGTTTACGCGCACATGCCGTGTTATTGATAATTTTTGAAAATAACTTAAATTGTCAAAAGTAACTGTTGTTCGTAAAATGTTCGTATATGTTTAACTAGTAAAGATTAATCGATGAAAATATTCTGTGAGTAGATGGTGGTATCAGGAAAGGTTTTATTTGCTTCGAGTTAGAATATATGAACTCGACTAAATGACTTGAAGCTTATGTGATAAGCTTGCAGGAACTGTATTTACGCAAAATTTTGTACCTTTTAACAAACAGAGAGAAAAAATAGTTTTATTCACTACTATATTGTTTTTTTGTTTCTATTTTAGGCTCAAATGCCTGACCCGAAAACGTATCGTCAACATTTTGAAAATAAACATCCAAAAGTTGAATTACCAGACGATATTAAAAATGTTGTAGCTTAAAAAGTGTTACAAAGGTGAACGAGTATACTAACAAAGCAGTTAATCTGTGAAATAACGTTTTCTTTTGTATAAAAAAATGGAAAACTACTTCTCTATCGTTTATATGTACATATTTTTCGAATTGTACAAGGCGAAAAAGAAAAGATGTTTGTCGTTTATATGATAAATTTATATGATTACTTTTTGTCAACGTCCGCTGCAAACCTGCTAATATATTTCATTATTTTTCAGAGTGTAAAATTCTCATAGAAAAACTTTGTTAAAAAAATTTTAAAACATCTACACAGTCTTAGTGCACAGATACCATTATTAATTTTAACTGAAAATTTCATTCAAAGTTTGGAATCAGTACAATATAATTTCCAAATGGAAATAAATATAAATATACAGATATTGAATTTTCCGAATATCTCCTGGAACTCATTCTTTTCCCAGAAGATTCATTGTTTAATTCTTCACTAAAATCTGTAAAGCATTTGATAAAACTATTTAATGGTAAAAAAATAATAGAAAAAGTCTAGCAAAATATCAACAAGACAAATTTCTTATAATTTCAAGTGTGTTCTTGCTTGTCAGGCCGGAAAAAAGTCATTTAAATAAAGTTCATGAATTATAAGGTTCATTTTATGAAAAATGATTAAAAAATCGTTTTTTTTTCTATCGTTCGTTCTCCAATTACTAATGCATAACTACATTTGCATTTTAATACATAGATATAATAGAGCAATCATTTCTGTTGAAAATAAAAAACAACTCAAGCTGAAAACATAAAGTTTTGATCGAGTTATGTACGTTTTATTAGAAGCACTAAACAGCCAATATTGTTATAGAAACTGAAAACAAAAATTTTTTTGTGCATTACCTTCAGTTGGATGTTCTGTATCAAAATATAAAGCTTTTTAAGCTCTACAACATGGCTGATGAATCTATTTGATATCTTATGCGTTCAGTCAGTCAGCCAGTTTCAAAAAATTGTTTTTAAGTTTAAGAAGTTTGTCTTGTTGATGTTTTGCTACATGTTTTCTGTTATTTTTTATCATTAAACATTTTTATTAAATGCTTTACAGATTTTAATAGAGAATTGAACAGTGAACCTTTTGGGAAACGAATAAGATTCAGGAGATCTAACAGATGTGAGAAAAATGGAAAATACTAGTGGCATCCTTTTTCTGCCACACTTGTTAAATTGATGCTTAACGCATTTTAATTGAAACTAGTCTATAACTACCAACAAGAATAAGAAAAGTAAAATGTATGCTTGACCTCTGATAGTTAAAGTTGTTAATAATAGTTTAGAAGGCATTAGCATTAAGCCTTTCCAAAATATGACATTCTATTAGAGGCCTACTGAATAAGATAAAAGATGAAGATGAAGTTATGACCACATTAATTAGCGAAGTCTATAGGTAGTAAAAGATTCAACTACGAATAGGTATGTACCAATCCGATAATTCGGTTACTGAACAGTTCTGAACCGAACGTGTTCGCGCGTACAAACATGTTCGGTATGGAAACTTGATGCGATCGAACGTGTTCGGACAAAGAGTGCAATACGATAGTTTATTTTTTTTGTCATCGGAGCATCGGAGATATAGATGGAAATATCTATTGAGGAACTATTAGGACAAAGTAGTGTAAACCTTATAAAGATACATTCAAATTAGGGTTGCAACTTTCTCTCTACTTTATTTGTACAGTGAAGTAAAGCATTTTTGCATGAAAACAAAGTAAATCAATCTGCCACAGAGGCTATATCAGTAAAGTGTGCTTTACTTAAAGAGTAAATAAGATATAATGGTTTACTCAACAGTATATCTATTGAACTGCGTTAAAAAACGTTGATTCATTCATTCATTCAAAAACTTTGTGATTTTCTAATAGAAGTGATGTGCGCTAAAAGGCATTTAACTCTTCTGGGAAAACGAATGATTATTTTTGCAACAATCAGCAAATACTTTCGGTGGCTGAACGTTTCCTAGGCTGAATACGTTTGTATGAGCGAATTGTTCGCTGCCGATTAGCGAGCCCTAGTTTGGGAGTGTTGTATGTCTAATTATGAAGTGAAATAGCGTCAAGTGATTGTCATTTGCCACAATTAATTGCCGCTGTGGCTATGTGGTTAAGTTGTTTGGCACGTACCTCCAAGATACTGTGTTCGAGCCTCAGCGTCACAAGACATGGAATGACCCTGAGCAAGTCATTAATGGTTGTCTGTCTCAGATCACCCGTCCGATAGCATACTGACTGCGTTGTGACATACACCAGCGCTCGTAGCTAGTATGTGGTTAGTCAGTGTGTACTCAAGCGAGCGAGCGAAAGAACTCTGACTGAGGCTGACCTTCTGTCCAGAGCTACAGCTAGTATTAGTTGTTGGGAAGATATCGGACTTACGAAACTGTCTCCGGACAGCACCCTATACCGCAAGGTAGCCGAAAGGCGGGGTATTCTTCCTTCCTTCCCATTAATTGATTTTTATACAGAGTGACTAATAGCTTAAAAATAATTTATGAACATATAAGAGAATTATTACGTAAGGAATTACAATATAGTGAACTAAAATCTGCCTATAAAAGTGTTAAGAATGATGTTAGAGAAAAGAAAAGTGAATGAAAAAGCTGTGCAATTGTCTCAATTTATGATTTGCAATTGAGTGTAATCGATATACAGTTTGATTTTGGTTGTTTTTTATTTGCGATAGAAAAAACTTGTATGAAAAAAATATTATTTCAAATGTTATATTTCAATGATATAGTTCAGTGTCACGAACATCATATTTGACGAGAACAATCACTTATTTTTAGCGAGTTTAGTTCAATAGTAGTATCTGGGAGCCGTATCATAAAAAAACTTAAGCCAAAATTTGGACTTAAGTCAGACTTAAGTCTTCATTATGTGCACTTACGTGCTAATCTTATACACTTAAGTCTGACTTAAGTCTAGACTTTGACCTTTTTTTGTTTTTCCGTGATACGACCCCCTGCATAATTTTCAAGAAAAGTAGTCATATTCTTTTTTTTTTGAATGTAAAACATCAAATGAATTGTTATTTAATCAAATGTAAATTATATGAAAATATCTGCCATTTTATGGCTTGTTTTTGAATGCACTTTGCTAAATTGACTTTTTTTCTTCTTCTTACAAAACTTGAATATTAATTTTTAATATTTACTTTCTTTGATTTTATTAAAAAGAATTTTAATTTTTACTTTTTCTTCAAGTACTTACCATATACTTCAATTTTATAAAAAAAATTGAAAAAAAATAACAAGTTTGTGTGTACGGGTGTTTTTGAGTTTAATAGTGACCTGTAGAGTGAGAAATTAGCCAAAGTATATATTGAAACATTGAAATAGAAAATATGGTTGCTGCTACATTACAACAATTGCCACCGGCGTATATTTTACAGAGTTGGCGCCGGGAACAACCATCACAAACGGATCGTCTATTATTAGAACAAACATTTCTCATAGCACCTGATACTGCACTACCATTTTCATCGTTACGTCGACGTATTCGTGAAGTACAAGAGGAACGAGCTAAACCAAACGTTGTTGTTTACTATGATCCGTGGTCAAAAGAAGCTTTTCAAGTACAGACGCACGATAGAACAACAACAAAATTTCCCCGAAGTCATACGGTCATCTAATATGAACAATAATTAGACTGATATCAGTTGTCACTAAGAGTATTTATGTGCAAGAAAGCTTTCCTTGCGTTTTGTTGACGGTGACACTACTAACAAATATCTATGGACAGTATGAAGGAGTTCATCAAAAATCTCCTATACATTCTTCGATCAACTTTATTATTTCTCAAAGACCATCAACTGAAATATTTAGATATTCAAGTATCCGAAGACCATAGAATATTTTGAGTTTTTGTAGTTATGTACATGATAGTCTTAGCAATTAAAGTACTATAATTATAATACACTTCTTAGGTAGATGTTCACTTAGGTAGATGTTAACTTCTCAACTACATCCATCAATAGTCTCTCTTTATTCGTTTGAAGGAGTTTGAAAGAATGAGCAGTGAGAAGGATATATAACTTACTACTAGAGAGATTAGTTTCTCTTGTCTTTTTCTACCTACTGAGCGAAGGCTCTTGATTTGCTAGTTTCTGACAGCAAATATTAAAAGGGCAGTTCATGCCATAGATCAAGTCTGTATTCGTCTTTAAACGCATCAGTTTTATGAATTCGCTATTCAAAATTAATCAGTTTCTATCTTTCGAAAGACTTGTTGCATTTTTCCGTAATTTTTCGTTCTAATTTACATTTGTACTCGTTAAATGTATCCTCTTTGTAAGTATTTTTTACTAAATTTTCTCTTGGAGAATCAACCGTGGATGGTTGTTGGTATTGCTGATGTTTTTTCTTTAATTTTTGTTCATCATACATTACTTGTAAATGTTCTTGTCTCAAATGTGAACGTTTTAATATCATTGATGTTACCATTTCTAACGAAAATGGATCATTTTTATCATTATCTAACATCAATTTACCATATTTCTTCTCAATTTCATCCGTTGTTAACTCTGATGATGGATGAACAGGTAAGTTTTCATATTTTTCGTCATTATTACTACTCCTCTGGTCTGCTAAATTATATCGTACATCCTCTTTCAAATTCGTTTTTGATTTTAGTACAGATAACGTTAATTTTTCCATGAATGATAAATATTTTTAACTATTTGATTTTGTTCTTGCACACGTTATTGGTAATATCATTCAGTATAGCTAACTTTATGCGCCACTATTTAGATTGTACTAATTAGATTGAATTCAAAGCACATGATATCTCGTCTGTCATTTATTCCTGAAAATTTTTCTTCTTGCAACGTATCTCAGAGATCCTCAAATATGCTATCAGCTGACGAAACTTTGACTCTAAGGTTTGTATTAGGGATCCTAATGAATGTGCCGCTACAAATATGTTCTACAGAAATCCATGAAGCAAGCTTATTTTCAGAAACGTTTGTTGTCATATTTTCGAGAACGTCAGATTCAGCGTTTCGATATAACTTTGGCAAGATGGGGGAAAGTTTTATGGAGCAACTCTAAAAGTTTAACACAAGACTACATTGAGTGATATGTTTAACACTTTTTTCAATATAAACATCTTTTTTCAATATAAACACTTCATCGAAAAATGGCCTAGAGTGTTTCGCTAAAATGTTTTCATTTCAGAAACATGTGTTAAATGTATCACTTAATAAAGGATTTTGTAAAGATCGTGCATCTGAAAACATCGCATTAAGAAAATCTGGAAACATCGACAAATACTCGAAATATATCTCAATAACATGCATGATCCCGAACAAAAATTTTTTGAAAAGTCATTCCTTTCACATTTTGTATTCGAAGTTTGTATTCTTGAAAAATGTCAGTGAAAGTAGTTGACAGCATCTCGCAGTTGATGAAAAGCAACTTTTTTTGTTTGCTAAACTCTTCGGAACTCACTACAACAATCCTCTATCCGTTTCTACGCACTTCTAGTGTAGCACGTTGTCTTTCTAATCCAGTGTTTGTGTTCTGTTCTAGTATCTTCTAGATTAAGACCGCAACTAAAAATATTATATTACTGCAGATTCTTTAAAGAAAATCAACTTTAATTTAAAAAATAATTATTCAATAATGACAAGACTTTTTTATCCGCACTGTGCATAAAAATAATATGCGCAAACAAAAATAGAACAAAAACAACAACACTTTGCAACATTAAAAAAAACATAAGAAAAAACACAACAAAAAAACATGATTTTTTATTCTTAAAGAACAAGAAAATACTCACGTTGTGCATTAGAATTATCTATATACAGCATTGATAGTTGCATTGTTAATAAACGGTGCAATATTATGATCGTCTTAAACCCGTATATAAATTTTCGACATCGGCCGGTAAACGTGGCTTCTTTCGAAATACATTTAAAAATTTAATAAAAACATTTTTCGATGGTTTTTGTCGAATTTCATTTGTATTGGTTATAGTTTTACGTCGTTCATTATTATAGTCATTAATACGAATTTGTTTTAATATACCAGCTAATAAATCATCGACTTTATCATTAATAGCTGCCGATGTTTCGACAAATTTACAATCATATTTAAATGCCGTATGACGAGCAGCTAAAAATCAAACATAATAAAGTGTATTATATCAATTTTATCAATCTCATTGTATTTATTCTTGAAAAACTGACCGTTAGTCGTTTTTTTCGAAAGAAAATTTTCATGTAATCTAACCAAATACTCATAACACAAATATGATCCATTCTTTTTTGATAGTATACTTCGAAAATAAAACATCTACATACTTTCTTTAGGTACGACTCGCTTTCGAACTAAATCACTTTTATTTCCCACAAGGATAATTGGTATATGTCTATCTGTTTCTTTTTCTCTTTCACGTATATTTTTAATCAAATTTAATGCAATCTGAAAACTTTGACGATCCGTAATTGAATAAACAATAACATAGGCATTGCCGTCTGCACTACATTTAACCTTAAAAAAGAAATATATATTTAAAGAGAAATAAATATTCTATTGTCATTCATCTTATATTAAGTTCACAATGAGATACACACGCATCATTAGCAATAAATGAATTCTTTTTTTACAAATAGAACACGTTTTTCTATATAATAAGATATTTCTTAATGAAATATTTATCTATTGTACTGCACAATTTGGTATGTAAACACAAAATGAGTGAATGAACTAAATTTATAGAACTAGTTTTGTATATGAAACACTAATTTGTATCCATTCTTACAACACGTTTTTAGAATGTCTTAAAATAAATGTCTCTGTTAGATCGTTTTCATTCTTGGCAATAAATAAATTTGTTTTAATAATCATTTTTTAGTTGCCGAAAAGGACAAATTTTTGGAAATTTGTACTTTGGCTCTTACTAACGAGGGAACCACCCGAGATGATACTCTCCGTTTTTCTTCGTTCATACCTCAGTTGATAGAGGGCATCGACCTGACAAAAAACCTAAATGGGTTGCTGCGGAGGGCTCTTGAAGACCCGGTTTTCTGGAAAACCAGTTTTTCAGAAACTTTAAAACTAACTGAAACCTCTTCTTAATGA
>CAJNOQ010002810.1:0-22579 GCA_905250885.1 Didymodactylos carnosus | reverse complement strand
ATTTAGGGCTTTTCTTGTAATTTCTATAACTTTGCAAAGAAAGGTCGTGTACAGCTGGGAGATGTCTCATTTTAATCAGAAATTTGTGGGCTGTCTCATTAAGACAGGTTTTTGTTACTTTTTAAAGTTTCTGAAAAAATGGAGGATAAGTCCTGTTAGGGTTTTTACTAGCTCGCTATGGTCTATCGATCGACATATAAATTATCGGAATCGGAGGTCAGCATGTCCATAGGTTCCCTCGTAAGTCATAGTCACAGGTCTTCCCGTCATTTTAGAACCAGCCCAAAGCTCGGACAATTAAAATACAGGAGAAATATGGGAAATAGCAATATGACCGTTACTTTTGAGATAACTTTGGAAAAACTTCAGTTTAAAAGTTAAATGTTTATCCTAATCTAATCTAGGTAAGACTAAAAATTAACAAACTTAGATGCTGGTAAATTTTAGAAAATTGTATTGGCCTAAACTATCTGCGTCGAGCTGATAGATTTGAAAGAAGACTCTGTGATCCAAGTTGAAACGACAGTAAAAAGTGCATGAGATAATGTGAGAAGCAAGTTTTTTAATAGAAAGGAAAACTAGCTGTGCAAGGCACAACGATAACCAAATTTAGGAAGAATACAGGAAAGAAAGACGATGCCGAACATCTGATTTAATTAATCCAAAAACACAATTCAACGCGTCCAACTTGCATCGGAAAACTCACCCCCGATAAACAAGAATTTAGAGCAAAAAAAATGTGAAAAATGCACTAAACTTTGTCCGCAAGTATGCCCAATGCTCATTGGGTAGAAACAAATCAACACTAGAACAGCTTTCGTGATGTTAAAAGACTTTTCTTTTCAGTAGTCGTAAATACAAATTTCAGCAGTTGTTAACACGCAGAAAAACGGAAGATTTGATCGTCAAAAATATACTCAAAATGTTTACAAATACTGAAATATGTGTTTACAACTACTGAATGTGTATTTACAACCACTGAAAACTGAGTTTATAACTACTGAAAATGGTTACAACTACTAAATAAAAATAGCTTAAAACGCAGAAATCGTCTATCTATAAAAGTAAACTTCAAACGTCCATCTCCTTCGGAAAGTGGACATGTCCTTGGAAGTTTTCACAAAAAAACATCAGCAAAGGAACAGGTTTTACAATTGGGAGGAACGGACAGTGGAAGATCATTGATAAAATAAAGAAACAAAGGAAGACCAAGCACACTATCCTGAGGTACACTAGAAAGAACTTGAGAAGGAGAAGAGACAGTCATTTACACGCATACACCACAAACATTGGAGAGGTAGCAAGACAAAAGAGAAAATAAACAACCACTCATATGATAACAAGACAATTTTCCTAGTAGAAAAACGCCTTCGATCGCCTATTAACCCTTTGGCGACGGGAAGCCCATATATAGGCAAATGTAGCGACACTCCTGTAACTCAAGAATCAAAAGAGCTAGTGACTTCTAATTTTGTGTGGTCATAGCTCTTACCGAATGCTGACCATTCACCAAGTCTGGGTCTCTTTTACTGGATGGTTCGTGAGATATAAATGATTTATTTCTTTTCCGTAAAATATCAATAGCTCCTCATCTAAGAAAGATAAAAACTTTTTCTTTTTACTAAAATGTAGCCACGACTCTACTCTATCTACGATATGAATTTCGTGAGTTGATAGTTATTAGTCAGTTAAATACAGTTATTTAACGGGCGAGGTTCGTGGTTTTTTGTTGAAAATTCGAGCTCCTTTGCGAAAAAAAATTCACAACTCAGTCTAGGAGCATCATTTTGACTTCAAATTCACAACAAAGGCTCTACAGTATCTGCAGATTATCTAGCCAAAGTATGAAGATTAACTATTGTGTGCTTCTGAAAATTCATTGAGAACGAGCACCCACGATTGAAACATACGTAGAAGGGCGAGGGTGGCGAACTAAGGGTCACTCTTTATACTATAGAATTTGCATGCAATGTACATCATAATCATGAAAAAATAATCATAGAAACCTATGATTCCGAAAAGCGTATGGGAAACTTTTATCAGAAAGATTACATACTCACCTCTGACCTTCGCCATTTCACTTATTTTGCGTCCTTTTCACTTCCGTTATATTTTCAAGCAAAAGTAATAACATATTTGAGATCAGCAGACAAAACTCGGTCTAACAGCATACTTAACATTCGGTTTTCAAACAAACAAAATTTTATTGATAATTTTCTCTCCGGTGGGAAGACCGGACGTATATATACGTCTCCCGTCGCCAAAGGGTTAATATAAAAAGGTCTTTGTTAACCAAGCCGACAACAATTTTTCTATTAATAGCGATGAAATTTAGAAAATAGAGGCGATTAAGTCAAAACTACTTTTGATAGCTATGGAATTATGATCGAAACTGCAAAACGGAATGAGACAAGACATTCGTCCTATTGGACTCTCTAAACAAATTGCATTTTAACGTTCTACACTACATATTTCATACCAATCGCAAAATTCATCCGAATACTACAAGATCAACGTTCGACATTTTTTAACAAGTCATCTTGTTGAAAAAACATTTTATTTTAACAAAGGCAATTTTAGTATTAGAAAAAATAGTCCTCAAAACCAATTTTATTATTTACTGACACAACGAAATAACCAATCAGACAAGTAACTAAGACAATCATAACCGATTACTTTTTGCCTCTAGGAGTAAGTATTTTAGCGTAGTTTGAATTATCAACGAATTAGATCACTCGTCGTCAACATGTTTTTACCTGAGAGAATGCCATGGATGACTTCGCCGAAAGGATAGAAAGTTTTCAGAATTCTAGCATTAACTTTGGTTTTGTACTGACTCATTCAAAGTTAATGAGCGATAAAGTAGAAATTTTCATGTTTGATATTTGTGGACTTTTTGGTCAGACAAACATTTTCTCACTTTCTGTTCTGCACTTATTTTTAAAAGTTCAGTACATACTTTTTGATCCATCTTAAGCAAGGGGATTATCGTACGTATATATCACTACTATAATAGCACTGCTATTTTACCACTATGAGTTTTTCTACTATTATCATCTAGTTGATGACTATATTTTATATTTTTTTGTTTCTTTACTTTTATTTGTAGATTTTAGCTAACATTTCTCTACAACGCTAACACTCCGTCTGCTTTAACATGAAAGCAAAAGGTAATTTGCGAGAATATCGAATAATTGGGCGAAAACTACCAAGTGAAACGGTTAAGAATCCACCGTTATATGAAATGCATATTTATGCACCCGATGAAGTTCAAGCTAAAAGTCGTTTTTGGTTTTTTATTCGACAATTGAAACGTATTAAAAAGAGTGCTGGTGAAATTGTTGAGTGTAAATTAATTAATGAACGTAAACCACTGTTAGTGAAAAATTTTGGTATTTGGTTAAGATATGATTCTCGTAGTGGCACACACAACATGTACCGTGAATATCGTGATTTAACACGTGCTGCAGCTGTCACACAATGTTATCGTGATATGGGTGCGAAACATCGTGCTCGACCATCAACAATACAAATAATGAAAATAAAACGATTGCAAGCAAAAGATTGCCGTCGTGTACATGTAACACAGTTTCATGATAGTAAAATTAAATTTCCAATGGTCAACAAAGCAACAAAACGTTTACATCATCCTCGTTTTACAACAAGACGACCACATACACATTTTTAAATTAAACGATCACAACAGTTAACAAATGAATCGATGTCCAGTTGCTTTTTCTCGGTGTTGTCGTTGTTTTGTTGTATGTGACGAAGAGAACTGGATTTTAAAATAAAAAACCACATACTATTAACTCTTATTTATTCAGGCATCTAATTAGCTCTTGTACTCTCTAAGTGTACTGTTCTACGTTTAGTTTCCGAAACAATCTTATTTAATATTTTTCTCTTCAGATAGGTGCAGCTAATGTTAAACATGGGATGAAAAAGGTGGCGAACGGGGCACAAACGGCGACACATAAGTCAACGAACAGCCTCAGCGTCGTCACTCCGTTTATAAAACCACCTGAATCATCTACTATTTATTACAACAAAATGAATCGTAATCTTCCGCAAACTGGTGCTATTGGAAAAGGATCAACGTCATCCTACGGACCAACGGTGGGTACAGTAACTAATCAAATTCAATATGGCAGTATGAATATTGCACATGGTGCGCATCCATCAAGTAGAAGTCATCAAATACCTCCGGAACGAACATTGAATAGTCGACCTTCAAAATTTGATCGGGTAGAAGTAACATCGCCAGTTCTTCGTCGAAATAGTGTACAACGTGCATTAACTGATAATACGACGATTCGAACACGTTTATCAAGTCAAGATAGAACATCATTAGTATGTATATAATCTTATTTCTAGTAAGAAGTGTAGATGTTGATATTTTCATTTTATAGCTTTCTCATAAGCCTTACACGAATGGTGTTATTAACGAATCATCACATGACCATCCTCCTATCAAATCAAAATCACCAACGCAGTCTTCTGTATCGAACTCTTATATGATCCCTGTAGACTATCCATCAGCGTTTGTTATATCAATTGAATCAAAACTAATGCATGGTGGTTTAACAGGACTGGCAAACCTTGGAAATACGGTTAGTTTTCTCTACATCTATTTGATTATTAAATGGTTTATCTTTTTTGCGTTACAGTGTTTTATGAATTCTGTTCTACAATGTTTGAGTAATACGAAACCGTTATTATTGTTTTGTTTTGATGATAATCTCGAAAGTTCACTAAATTCATCCACGACAAGTGTAATGAAAGGTGTCTTAATGAAAGGTAAAAACTAGAATTATTTTGTTTTAGTACTCTTTATTGCAGTTTTATTGTTTTTAGAATTTGCCACTTTAATCAGACGTATGTGGTCATCTACCGAAAGTCGTTCAATAGTTAGTCCATCTCAATTCAAAAATCAAATAGCAAGATTTGCTCCACGATTTACAGGCTATTAGTATGTTAAAAAGAAATTCATAGTCTAAAAAAAAATGATTATTTTGCATTTCTAGTGAGCAAGATTCACAAGAATTTCTTCGATATTTATTACAAGGACTTCACGAAGATG
Source organism: Didymodactylos carnosus (assembly GCA_905250885.1). Classification (NCBI taxonomy): domain Eukaryota; kingdom Metazoa; phylum Rotifera; class Eurotatoria; order Philodinida; family Philodinidae; genus Didymodactylos; species Didymodactylos carnosus. Next base: position 17,496 of record CAJNOQ010002810.1, on the reverse strand, counting down.
TAAATCGTGTTAAAAAAAAATCGACACCAACCAAAATTGATGAAAAAGCTGAAGAACAAATGCAGTAAATATTTATTTTTTACTATGATATAATTACAACAGAAAAATATTTTTCTTTTTTTCTTTTCAGTGAAAAAAATCGTGCTAAATTAAGTTGGGACAGATACTTGAGTACTGACAATAGTATGATAGTGGGTATGTATTTGCAAAAAGATTCACTCACTTTTATATTTTTCAAACGGTTTTTATCTTTTAGAAATATTTGTTGGACAGTTAAAAAGTACACTCGAATGTTGTTATTGTGGATATCAATCTATAACATTTGATCCCTTTTGGGATCTTTCTGTTCCTTTGCCTCGGGTAAGTTTTAGTAAATATATTTGAAAAGTATTAATACATACCTTTTCTCTTCCATTGTTGTTTAGAACAAATCAACTAGTACGTTACAACAATGTATTCAATTATTCATGAGTAAAGAAGAATTAGATGGAAACGAAAAAGCAGTAAGTTTAGTTTGCAAAAATCAAAAATTTTCATCAAATTGTAGAAACTGATTGACAGAACAAACTCTGACTATTTTTCTTCTGATATAGATGTGTGCTAAATGCAAGCAGAAGCGTCGATGTACAAAAAAATTTTCCATACAAAAATGTCCAGAAATATTAGTTTTACATTTAAAACGTTTTTCACAATCACGTGGACGAACTAAGCTGAATACAATGATTGATTTTCCCATCACTGATTTAAGATTAAATGATTTAACAGATGTCTTATCCGAAAGTTATGAGGGTAAATAAGAAGCCTTTCTGAGAGGTACATGTTGTATTTTGTCAATTATCTTTTTAGGGCCTGCTCCAGTTTATAGTCTTTTTGGCGTTTCAAACCATAGTGGAACTCCTTACACAGGGCATTATACAGCGGCTTGTAAACACCCTTTTCAATCCAAATGGCATGAATTTAACGATTCAAGGTAGACCTATAACTTATTATTAATGTTTTGAAGGATTTTACATACAGCATCGAAAAAACGTATTCTTTCTTTGTAACTCGTAAACCACGCGATCTTATGACTTGAAATTTTGTGGAAATAAAGTTTATGTGAAATACTAGTCGTCTACAAAGTTTCGGTTAGTTGGCACTCATCATTGCGACTTTATTGCCTTTTCGAAATTTCGTTTTTAAGAGTTGTTCATTTATGTCGACCCATTTTGTGCTAATCCTCTTGAATGATTCGACTTATTATGATAAAATTTTGTATACATGTTGTACGGATATTGCTGTAAATTAAGTAAAGTCAGAGCATTAATTCTAAGGATCACATGAAATCTTTCTCACGAAAGAGGCGATTTTCAAAAGATGAGTCCATTAAATATGAAATTACTTTAAGTTTTTGAAAACTCGCGACTAAGGCATAAAATTGATACTGAAAATAGCAGAAAATGAATGACAGATCCTTCGGACTCTAATTCACGTATTTAATCGTCAACGATCGAAACTTTGCAGACGATCGGGATTTCACATGAACTTTATTTCCACAAGATTTCAAGTCATAAGTATATGAGTCTCAAATACTTTTGTGGGGTGTTGTGTCAGTTTATTGAGTGTTTCTGCATCTATTGTTAATTCCTTACGTTTATTATTTAGTGTTTATCAGTTGAGTCAACCATCACGCATCATTAGTCCGGATGCTTATGTATTGTTTTATGAGAGAGTTCGATAACACAACCACCAGTTACTTTCAGTCGTTAACAGTAAATGGAAAACTAATGTACAAGGTAAACAAATTGAAAATTGATCAACAATTTAAAAAAGAGAATTAAGTTGAAAAGTTTTTTTTTTTTATTTTATTTATTTTTCTCTCTGGAAGAGTGAAATCTCATTTCTTGTTTTGTTGGTTCTATTTTACAATGTTTCTTCTTAAAATATAAACGAATGAATTAATGTGTATATTTTCTTCTTGTTTTGTTTGTAAGCAACGCACCCTAGTTTTTTCTTTTCGTTTTCTTCAATTTAACATACAATCTAACCTTTCTTTTAGTACGATAACAAGTTTTTATCTAAGTAATTTTATCGGTTTTCTTTCTGACATTTGAACAACGTAATGTTTCTAATTGATTACATTTAATGGTAAATGTATATGCAAAAAAACATTACTACCATCGATCTTCGTGTCGAGAAAATGAGTGCTACTCATCGAAAAATACACGTTTTCTTTCTTTCCTCGAAACACATGTTATTTCCTGTTGCTACCTTTTTCCTCTTGTTTTGTTTTTTTGTGGATAACCATTTTGTTTTTATATTTCATATTTATAGCACAAATACTATTTTTGTTTGCTCGTTTGTTTTATCTTCTAGTTCGCATAATACGAATAAAAAAGCTATTAAATGTATACGTTGAAGTAGACAGTCCCTCTGAATATTGGCTAAGAAAAAACATGAAAGACAATGTGTTCATCATTATTGGACGTTTTATTGAAGGCAAATTGATTTTAAATCTAACTTTTTGTTTATTTCATTATTTGTAGTATTTGTGGGACATGCTTTAGTGAGAATTTGACAAAATCCTGCGTAATTTATTTGAAAATAAAAATACTGATCAGTTATCATTCTAATCATTCGAAATGAAATTTTTTTATCCAAAAGTAACTTTCTGCATTGAAATATCGTTTATACCATTTCCATATCTGAGAAAGAATCGGAGCGATGATTTAACGATCAAGATCTGCTAAAATATAAAGAGAGTGCTTGTCATTTGTTCAAAGAGCGGAACAATAGTACGCAAAATGCATCAAGATAATATACACCCTTAGAATACTCACAACAGACGAGTTCATTCTACTAATGAAATAAATGAGTCTTTTGAATGTACTGTTAGGCGGAAGATCATCTGACTGTTTCACGGTGAATAAAACAAGGAAAAATACTCATCACAAACATTTAGCGTAAGATAAGAGACTAAAAACTAAGTCATAGATAAAAGAAAAGCAAATAGAAAGTTCAATTTGACCTTTCATTCGTAGAGTGTCATAAGATCTGAAAATCGTGACGTAAACTACACGGCTGAAAATTAAGATCCATTTTTTTCGGGGATCCTGGTATTTCGACTATGGCGCAAAACATGATTGAGGGAACCGAGCTGATAGCAGAGGAGATTTTAAAAAGCATACTTATAGGTATAAAACAAGATGTCTCTTAAATTTCTACAATGTTCCTTTCAAATATTATAACATACACGAAAAGAGTAAAAACGGTAACGTACTCACACTCCTGTAGCAAAGGTACGCGATTTAACCGTACATAGCCTGTTACTTTTTTAAACAAAAATATATATACTTTTATCTAATAAGTTCTTTGTCTAAAATTTTTGTTCAATAAGAATATTGCATGGTATGTTAACGAAGAATAATTTGTTCATACTTTAGCAATAGTACGACGAGGATGAACAATCCACTATTAAAATAATTAGGGGAAATGATAATGATAACTTAGTGAAAAAAGTTTTAATTACATTATTGATAAGAAAAAACTGAACATATAATGATGTGGAATCTATGTCAGATTATCATACGTCTTATAGGTTCAAAGATGTTTCAAAAAACTTTTATACCATTAATTTTGATATTGTCATTAACCAAATTATGTTTATGGAAAAACATACCAAATAGTTCAATGGTAATTCGACCATTAGATATTATTGTAGGAAAAAAATTGTTTGAGCTTTTCCACACGACATCCGAAACAAATGAGAATGAAGTACAAGAATATGGAGTTAATTTTGATCACTGGTGTTACATATAATATTATAATTTAACTACATCATAGTGTAAACGATTTCAAAAGCAAATATATATAGGATCTGGTCTTTATAGTTCTCATTTTTGTTACATTATTCAACACTATTTGAGTGGAATATAATGAAATAAAAAGTATAGAAAGAGACTATCATACTTGTAGAGACCGAACGTTGGAGTCATTAGGTGACGATGAATAACACATCAAATATCAACATTCTTTTTATCGTATGATTATCAATTTATGGTTTAATATTGGTGATCGACTGAATATGACCATGGAGAGATAATAATGCTATGACAGATGCGAAAACTCCCTACTATCCTATCGATGAATGTCAGATATAATTTACCACTGTCATTCAATTTCATCATTTGTTTTCTATATATTTCTATCTATTTGAACAAGTTTATTCAGAGAATAGAAATCTCAGTTCAATAACTTTTTTTTCATTCTTCACATCTAACACATTTATAAAAATAAACTAAACAAAATTTCAAAATAATTAAGAAAATTTGAATACATACAAAAATGAAAAACAGATATTGAGCGATAGAAAATGTATTAACCTAAATATGAAAAAAAATAGGAATCAACGTAAACGGGAGATTGTCTCATATATCGTCCATGCCGTTGCTGCAACCAATGTTCGTCGAAAAGCACGTAGACCAAATCCTCGACCAAACTCAAGTATACCATGTTTCTAGCAAAAATACCCATATTCTCATAACTAAGTTTAATATATAGTACTTATTCTAATATTTACTTTAGTAATTGCTTTGATTGTCGAATAAACTGTTTTGTATTCTGTTGGTGCTATTTGACGATAAGTTTTAACAACATCAGCTGGATGGGTGAGAAACGTTGCAGTGATTCCAGCTGCAGTAGTAATTAAGACTTGAGCTGGAAGCCATTTGATAACTTGAATATTTGGATCTAGAATGATATCTCAGAATGTATTAAAATCAAATGAAAATATTGTCATCGATTGTGCCTACCACTGTCAAATTTGTCTTTTAGTTTCCTATAACACATATAATATAAGCCAGAAAATGGTAAATCTCGACCTAAAGTCGGTAATAAACCGATATAAAATCCTAAATTAACGAGAGGATATTACTTATAAAAGGAATATTTAATCGATGTGTTTACCTTTCCATCCATTGTTTTTATAAACGTTTTGCATAACATTAGTCATTGTCATCTCGGCATAGCGTGAACTCTGAAAATGAAAGAATCAACATCAGAACTTTTTTTGAAATAAAATTGAATAAAACAGACTTCTAGTCGCGTTTTGATTAAAGTAAATGGAAATATAATTAAATCAGCTGCACCGCGAGCAAAAGCGCCACAACACATATTAATTGGTACTGTTTGATGTTTTAATCTAAAAATAGAGAAAATATTACGGCTGATCTATTTTTAGTCTATTTTTAATTAACTTACGGAATTTTCTCCTTCAATACGTGCAACATCAAAAAATAACAGCCACTTCCTGGTACAGCTCGAAACAATGACTTAAAAGGGTAAAAAAAGAAAAGACCAATTAATTATAATTGAATCCGATACGATTTATCTGAAAGGAAGAAAAATACCGGAATCAAACCTCGCCATAATCTCGTTATTGTATACGATTGTAATGTATGACGAGTCACCGAAACAATCGTACGTTTTGTTAAACTAAAAATAAACACCATACTGTGTCATCGTCTTTCTCGATCTTTCATAATGAAGTTTTTGAATAAAAGTCTTCGAAACAGTGACTAGTCACAGGTGGATCCTGTACTTTCCTCCCTCTAGAAATTTAGCTAAACTGGAAAGAATAGAATAAAATATCAACTATCAACAACTGTCAATAAAATATCAACTATAACAGATCAAGAACTGTTTAATGGAAAAATTTTGGCTCATCCCTTATAAATAAGCAGCAACACGTTATCTAACGATGTTTTTGGCATAAAATAAAACATAACAAAATACTTACTCAGTTTTTGGTTCTTGAACTTGTGTCTTGAGATAATCGAGCGGTTGATAGAGCGTCGTTGTAATCAATGCACTAGCAGATCCCGCAAAAAATGGATAAAGCGAATAGGATGATTGTGAACTAAAAGAGACAGTAATACATCATGTACAGTGTAAAGTGATTTCCAACAAAAACGATAGTACAAAATAGAATACCATAAAGATTATTCATCTTACCTCAATGACATTTCGTTTCTTTTTCATATTACAGTTTAGTGTTAACACATCATACTAATCACATTTATAGAGTTTGTTGATAAAATGACAATTTTGCATTGTATCTTTAACAAGAAAAGAATAATTCGTCCGTGCTATTAAGTTGATATAAGATACTTTATGTTAGCGAAAAAGTCTACTTTGATTCATTCTTACAACTGCTACGTAATCAACTTCGATAAACAAAGTAAGTTAATATTATTCTTTTCTTTATTCGTATGGTATATACTAAATATTTTTTTGGCCATAAGAAGATAGCTCTGTTTACTATTAAATGTAGTAAATTCAATTATATACATTTCTAATAATTGTCTTTTCGTATGAGCACAATTTTGAAGCAAAATGTCATCAAGTTCATAGCAGCTTTAAATTTATTCTTCATAATTTATTCAAAATTAGTGTAACGTTTCGATACGTCAAATATCATCATCAGACAAAGATTACTACACATTATATACATTTCTGATTGAAAGTGAGTCTCTATGGATAGAGTAAAAGTAAAAAATTTCAAAGAAATACATATGCCTTCTAGTCAGGAAGCTATGTATCTCAAAGCTTTGCTTCTTCCCAAGAATTTTATAGTTGAAGAATAGATTATCTAATTCAAATTCGTTTTTCTCAGAAAATGAAACAAATATAAAAAAACAATAATACATCACACAAATACTAACAGTGAAAGTGAGCAAACAAAGAAACACAACGGGATATTCCTATATAACGGAAATATGTAACTGTTTGAAAAATACTCAAAAAACAAATGCATAGAAAAATCCGTTCAGCACGAACACAAGAAATAGCCTAAAAAGAGAAAAATAGAGCAGAATTACAAAATATTTTAGAGAAAGATAAGATACATTCACAGATGGTACATAAAAAAATAGAAAAAACAAATTACTAGTTTAGAGAGTGTTAACCAGGTTTCTGTTCTGTTTTCTTTCGTGTCTCTCTTGGTTGTGTATCTGTTTCTTTTTCGTCAATACTATTAGCCACTTTTTTGGAACCTAATGGTAGATTTAACAAAATAGATCGGATTGACTTCAAAAACGGATAATCGTCTACATTTACGATGCGATTACCTAGAAATAAAAATTACTTTCAATGATCTATACTTACAAGTTGGAACATCGACGTCGCTGATCAAGTTTATTGTCAAGAAATACCTACAGTTCGTTGCCACGCCTTATGGATCGATCGGACAATATTGCCTGTTCTGACAAGATATCAAAGTCCGAAACGAATCAGGTTTTCCTGATGCGATCTGATCGGGAGAACTGTTTTGAATCCTAAGTCGGTTCGATTTGATTCAACATTTTTTGAAATCAAATTCGGTTCGGCAAAAAGTGGAATCTAATGCGATCCGTTTCGGGCTCTGCAAGATATAGCGCTCAATCAGGCAAGATTTCGTCTGATTTAACTGAAAAAAGCCTTGTAAATAGGGTTTCCAGAAAACTGCTTCAGTGGTCTCTCAAGTACCAGACCAGTACCCAGAAAAATATTTTCAACCTTTAATCCTGTAGAACTCAATATTCTGATGAAAATGAAATCTGTCCGAACTCTGTGCGATCTTCCTTCACCGAGCGTTAAAAGGTCAAAAAATGACGAGAAGTGGTCACAAGCACAAAAAAACGTCGTGTACCGTTTGGAAAAACAAGCAAGAATCACCTTTTGTCTCATTTTCATCAGAATTTGGAGTTCTACAAGATTAAAAAGTTGAAAAAATATATTTTCTGAAAATCCTATATAGAAGACTTTTTACGAAACAGCGATATGTACCTCATCTGGTAGAGCATCATTTTAGCTATCCAAATCCCCATTTACTCTTATTCTGACTAGTCGTTTTCACTGAAAAATTTCGAAAATGGCTTACTCTTACAATTTTAACTGTATACCTTGAATATGTAACGACTAAAAAGGATCTTTCATCTACTTAGAGGAAAGGGAACAAGAAAAGAAGTTAAACTATAAGACGATTGACGTTATAAAAGAGAAAAACCGAAAGGATAAATGCACATCTGTCAGACCGTTCCAGTAGGAAAAAGCATCTTCTGGCTACATTTTTTTGTGCAGATACATACATTTCAGTAGTTTACATTTACTACCTCTCTTTATCTCGCTTTTAATCTCTGCCCTTCTTTTTTCTGACTGACCGTATATATTTTCATCGGGCTCATTCATCCATTCATGAGTATCAAAACCTCCACGACTAATGCTTCACCAAAAAATGACTGTAGGCATGGATGAATACATATTTAATTTAATTTTTTATTGCAGCATGATAGACAAATACTTCAATTTATAAAGACTACTGGATAGTGCTTACCATATGAGAACATTCTACTGCTGTTTTTTTCTAACAGACTAGCCAAAAATTGCCCGTTTGAGTTTTCCCAATAGGCCTTCGTCACTTGATGATTTGTCTATAACAAAGAGAGAGAATAAGATAGCAGCTGTTGTTTTTCTTTCAAGAACTGAATTGTATACTAGGAAAACTCAAACAGGGCAATTCTGATCTTTTTAGAGGTCAAATAACCAAAATAGTTGACAGCCATTTACCTGTTTTAGTTTGCGTTAAACCATTCACTGTTCCTTCAACGTCTTTATCAATTTCGGCGTACGCAAGCATTAGCGCTTTTTGTTCTGGTGATAGTCGTCTAAAAATTTAAACATCGAATAATTTAAAATTTATTAAAATTAAAGATAAACTACATACACTGGTACTTTTACTTTGACATGAACATAATGATCGCCTGTTCCTGGACTATGAATACGCTTAATTCCTTTGCCAATTAGTCGAAAACGTTGATGAGATTGAGTTCCAGCAGGTATCTAAACATAGAAAATGAACAAGAATTATAGGAAAAAGAGAAACTTTTGTTCGCTTAGTATACTTGTAGAAGATGATCTTCGTAAATCCCTGGTACTTTAATTGCTCCACCGAGTACGCATTGCGCTATAGATAAGTTAATTTCACTATGAATATCTTCCTTGTCTCGTCGAAATTTTTCACTGGCTTTTACCTGCAAAATAAAATTAGCTTTTTCTCAAAAAACAAATAGTAAACAGGAAAAAAGTAGTTTGTATACTTACTCTGAACGTAATAAATACTTCTTGTACGCCTAAATTTAGTCTCATTGTTTGTCCTTCTTCCACACCTAGATGTTCAAAGTAGAAAATCTATTTAAAATGTGAGCTCGTTTTTTCGCGAACAAATCGTACCTGCTGGTATTGGAATTGATGTTACTTTTTTTTGTATTGTTTTTCCTTTTCCACTACATTCATAACATGGTTTTGGTATTGTTTCTCGTCTTCCATGACAAGTACGACACGTTGATCGCATAAAAAACGGTCCAGTTTGGATTGTTTCCTAAGAATAGAACGAGCGCAAATCGTACTGCTTAGAAGACAATTATTTATCAATTTTACCATTCCTGTTCCATTGCATGTACGACATTTTTGTGGTTGATAGCCAGATGCACATCGCGTACCCTTACATACACTGCATACATCAACTATTTTCAAATTAACTTCTTTGTTACAACCGCGTACAGCTTCTTGAAATGTTAAATCCAAGACAAGCTACAAATACAAAAAGATACAAGATAAAATTAAATGTCATTCTGTAAGAGACTGAATTACTTGAGTTGTGCCTTGTTTGCCGTAGATATTTTCATCGGGCTCATTCATCCATTCATGATTACCAAAACCTCCGCGACTGAATGCTTCGCCAAAAATTTTCCTGAAACCGAGCAGTTCTGATAAATGTAATATATAACAATGAAAAGTACTTAGACTATAACCATCATTCCCTATACAAAATTTTGTTTATGAGTCTCTGTCATCAGTGTTTGTTTCGACTAAATTCTCTGTAAACTAGTTGCACAGCATGACTGAGTAATTTGCGAATAGTTTCTGCAAGAAAGAGTGTGTACCTAAATAATTCCTCTGGATCAACTTCACTTTGGTAATATTCATAGCCTCTGAAATTTTGACCTGGATCAGATCCAGGTGATGGACCACTTCGTGGTGGAGGTGCTGAATTTCCAAATGGATCACTGCCCATGCCATACATATCATATTGTTTCCGTTTATTCTCATCACTTAGTACCTAAACCATAGAAAACAAATGTGAATAAATTACGTCGAATGTTTCTTGTTTCTCTTACCTCATAGGCTTCAGACACTTCCTGAAATTTTTTTGGTATATTCGGGTCTTGAGTATTTTTGGTTGTATCTGGATGATATTGTTTAGCTAACTACAAATAAAACAAAACAAGCAATCAGACTCAATTCTTTGATGAAAAATAATTGTCCTTTTACTTGATAGTAAGCTTTTTTAATTTCTTTTGCTGTAGATGATTTTGGTATTCCTAATACTTCATAATAATCTTTTTTATGTCTTATCGACGATGAATGAATTGTTCGTGAAAACGAGAAAACTACAAACCAACAGAATATTATTCATGGAGTTTATCGATAAATGTACAAACAAAATCATACCAGCCAAAATGTTAGCAACATGATTGTTATTATTCAACAACAATAAACTTTTAATTGGACTATGAATACCGAAGGATAACAAACGTTTTGTCATCCATAAACGCTTATTTGTCACAGAGGATTTAACATAGGGGTACGTCGCAATCGATAAACGAACAACACACTTAGAACACACATACATAGGAATTTAATACAACACAAACAGTTTCTTATCTAAAAGCAGACAATTTTTTAATAAATAAAAGCGATCAATGTTAAAACTTGAGTTTCGAAGACAGTCAAAAATCCAAATTTCAACAACAATTTTCACACAATCTTTGAATAAATAACATTCTTCTATAGTTTTTACTTGAAGAACGAATTTAACTGTTAACTTTAAAAGTAGTATGTATTCAGTCTTATATGAACGACAGTGAGTGGCAAAAGACTTGCCAAAAAAAGATTAGAGACAGTTTCTTCACCCTTCCTTATGTTTTTAATTATCAGTAAACATCTCATGATTTAGTCTATCGTACAAAAATACGCCCAAAATGTCGTTTGTAAGACAGAGAATCCCAAATCTTTTATAATCAAATCATGCTCGGCATCAAGTCGCATTTTTATCTTCTAGATGCAGAAGATGCTGGAACGGTCTTGGTGCAGTTTTAGTACAATCAGAAAGAACCTACTGTAAATTTATTTTTACAAGCTTTGCATATTTTGTTTCATTCATAAATCACTTGAAGAATTTTATTTTCGAACAGGTTCTGCAGCTATTGCATCAGCCATATGATTATTTAACGAAATTAGCAGCGCTACAGTACAGAGTTTTCCATTGAGGTTTTCCATTAAGTTTTTCTTACGTTAATTATTTGACATGCTATTAACGATTTGAAGGCGAACACTTTTTTAAATTATTCGAAAGGATGTATGTGTATGGGACGGTACAGGCGACATCTATTCGAGTATTATTATGACCCAGATGAGAGAAAGAAACACAGATGATAGCTAACTACAAAAATTGTCGTAAACATTCAAAAAATAGATTTTTCTTTACTGTGAGAAAAATAAAATTAGGAGTGAAAAAACAAAAATGCTCCAGAAAACATCAACATTGAAAGTATGAAGCCATATGCTTACGAAAGGCATATTTCCTTCTAAACTACGGCCATTTTAAATACAAACGCGTTCTAACACTTCACACGTTTGGCGCACGGTCGCACGCTGTTCGAACATGTTCAAAGTGATCATAGCGTTCCAAACGTGTGCAGATGGCGTTTAGGTCGACCTGGGGAGTATGATACATTACTTTTTTGTAAGATTATTTAATCAAGCAAATTAAAGTAAAATTTTTATCCTTTTCTAACAAATATCATATGTAACATGAGCTGCAAGCTTTTTTTATACGACAAATTCCGTTTACAACAACTGGTATCGCAGTTACCCATTGCGGCACTTTTTGACGAGATGTGTCATTTTTTTTGATTTATTATTTTTTTTCATAGAAAAATCAATTTAAATCGATTTTTTTGATATTAAAAATGTTAAACGTTAAAAATTGATTTATTATTCTTTTACTCGAAAAATTCATTTAGACCGATTTTTTCTTTTGAAAAAAACCTATTTAGATTAATCTTTTTAGAATTCTTTTAGAAAAATCTGTTTAACTTAATTTTTAAAAAAATTCATTTAAATTCATTCTGTGTAACGTTTCGTGCAAAAAATCTATTTAAATTCATTTCTTTCTCAATGAATCTGAATTTTGGTTCTTGTAAAAGTCTAATTTGAATTTCCTTTTTCTTCAAATCAAAGATAAAATGCACTTATAGATTTTTTCAAAACTAAAACCAGATTCATTGAGAAATAAATAAATTTAAATCGATTTTTTACACAAAGAGTTACGCAGAATGAATTTAAATGAATCTTTATAAAAATTAATTTAAACAGATTTTTCTAAAAGATTTTTAAAAAAGTAAATTTAAATAGGTTTTTTCAAAAAAAATCGATTTAAATTGATTTTTCCATGAAAAAAAATAATAAATTTCAAAAAATAGCATGTTTCTTCAAAAAGTACCGCAGTGGGTACTCTTTTCATCACACATTTTACACTTCTTTGTCATATGAGACTCTCCCCTTTTGAAATTCTAGAAGTATTGCGATCGTTCGCTATAAGCCTCAAAAGTATTACAGATTTTCAAAGCTTAGCATTTTATTCAAGAGATAGTTTTGATTTCCATGTCTTCAATATCGATAAAATACCGTCGGTTACCAAAGGGTATATGGCACACTTAACCGACAAATTACCGCATGGTTAACACGGTATTAGCTGTACCAGTCGGTTACAGATCGGTAATACCGGCGGTATTTTCATTCTGAATACAGAATAGGAGTTCGAAACTAAGTTGGAACTTTCATTTTTTTTGATTTTTATCGAGCGCTTACAAGCGCAGAACGACTCCTTTAAGTAGGAGAAAGTTTGACTCGAGTCGAAACTTAAATTTAAACGAGTCTGAAAATTAATAAAAAACAATTTTATCTGAAAATAAATCAAGTTTTTTTCGAGTTTTGGCGTTGTTTATATGTAATGGCTGCTGCAAAACAAAATGGTGAATGTAAAAATCGGTTTACCGCTCGGTATTTTGTCATAGCGTGGTATAGAAAATAACCGTCGCTAAATCACATGTTTCATCAAGTGGTACGGTTTAGCGATGATAGTTTTTCGAATCACAAAAAAAGTGCGACATGGGTTTTCTAGTTTCGATGTATGAAACTGTAAAAATCTGCTATATTTCCACATTACATTATGTTACATTTATAAATCACCAGATTTTCATCGTAAAAAAAGATAAGCGACCCACTAACAAAATAAAGTAAAAAAAAACAAATGATATCTGTCATTTTGAACTATTCATCTTTTCTCAGAAAATATCACGCACTAAGAGAACCAGACGAGGTTACGAACCAGGTTATGTGCCCAACGGCGTGAAATATAACAAGCCGGGCGCATGACAATTCCAGATTAGTTCATAAATGAATCTAAAAAATTCATTCAATACAACAGACTGATTTTCCATGAGATGAAATTTTTGTCCCATCCCATACATAGTTTGAAAACTTTCATCCTATCCCGTCCCGTCCTACGACTTGTTTATCTTGTCCTGTCCTGTCTCACAGATACTTTAAAAGTTTCGTCTCGTCCCATAGGATTTCATGAGATTCCCGTCCCACGATGATCCCTGGTCTCAAATTATATTTTTCGAAGAGGGAACGCTAAATGTCATGTCATTCTAAAATACCCGATAAACTCAACTAAAGTCACATATTTACAAAAGACTCATGGTTTATTTCACTTTTCTACTTGCAACAACGGTCTCTATTGTTCATTTCAATAACAAAAACAAAAGTTACGGACAACTGAGCATTATAACTAAGCTAATTATTGGCAGGTTTACGTTTCTTTTTTAACATGTGAATATTTTCTACTAGAATAAACTTCTTTTAAAAAATTTGAAGCCTGTTTCTCAAAAGAACTTAAGTATTCCACTCAAGTGGATTTAAAACCACTCATATTTTAACAAATTTAGATTATTTTGTTTTGATTAAATTTTTTGAACAAAATCCTTTTAAAATTATTTTGTATCTAATTTATTGTGGGTCCGACTACGACAAAACGTAAAATAAAGGAATCACAAATTATAAATAATTTTTCACTTAAAAAATTAAGTGAAAACTTAATAGTAGTCGAGAGCCCTTAATTGAAGATGCTTTCGAGAAACTCACTTAACAAAAAAATCTTACTGAAGTTAAATTTTTTACTTAAGCAAAACTTAAGTGTTTTTGAGAAACAGGCTTCAGTATTTGATAAAACATGTGTATGAAAATCTATACGATATTACTGTATTATTTATATTCATATTTATTCTTTCTATCAGATTTTATTGACAAACTTATATCACACATCTAATGAGCCAGGAGACGCGTACACGACAGAGAGAGTGATTTTCTATTGATGATTCTATTTGCTACAAACTGTCCAAGCATCTATATGATAATGATCTTTATGGCAAGACATGCTAAAGAGGCGCAAATCTTTACAGATTAGGTAATAATTCGTCAATCAATACTTTTCCTCTCAAATATGACGCAGAACTATAACTTCAAAAAAATTGCCAGTGGGGGACAAAACGATCGAATGGGGAACATTTGAGAATCCTTCCTCAAAGGGATATTTTTACTATGCCGATCTGCAAATTTCTGCAACAGATCTGCACTCATTTTGCTCATATCTATTGCAGTTTTTCGGCAGATTCTCTGCGAAATCTATAACGAATCTGACAAATTGAGAACCGCTTTCTAGCTTTCTACTTGGTATCTCTCTTTTTTTGTTTTTAATGAAAATTGTTTAATTGACTACAACAAATATTCTGAACCAGTTGCTTCATTGCAGCTGAAATAACCGCGGTTGACCGACGGTTTTCGAGAGATTTACACAACATGGGGATCATCTTCTATAAAGAGTATAGTTCATTCTAAGCGACAGATTTCAAGCATAGATAGTTAGATTCTTAGATAAGAAACCGATTTCTAGCATACATGCTCAACTTTCTAGTTAACGACAAGTTTTCTTTAAAGAGAATTATTGATGATGTTCTTGAATCCTTCATATACTATAATCTTGAAAATTATTTATAGAAAATCGCCGTTGATTTTCAGAAAGTCCAAATATGAAATCGCCAAGGATTTTCTATTTTATAGAAAATCGAATTTCCAAGAATCTAGAAAATCCTCCTGAATTTTTAAGATTCTTGGGAATTATTTATAGAAAATCCATGTCCATTTTCTATAAAATTGAAAATAATTCAGGATTACAGTGTATGTGTTTCTGTAGACAAAAACTTGTTTTCTTCGTTGCAAGGTAAATGAAAATATCTTATGTGAAGATGACAAAACACAAAATATCATTCTTATCTGCAGCGCAAAGGTTTTATCCTAATAATCAAAATGATGATGAAAATAGCTGTAGTTAAAAAAGTTAAAAAACTTTTAGTTTTTTACCTTTTCTCCTTTATTATAAATGTATCGACCGACGATCCTTGTAAATATGTATCATCTAAGGGTGTGATCGATCTTACGTCGGTTGGCAAGGGTCAACCGACATTCAAAGACATGATGGCAGAAAAAGGGCTCGATTATGGTAAGTTTTCTTTCACCTTCAGCTTTAAAGTATTCTATTTCATTCTTGCCCTTTAGTTTATTCTTATAATCCATGTACACCGTTTACAGAAACAGATTTGTGTTCAAATGTTGCTGGTTGTCAAAGTAAGAACATTACTATATTGGCAGGAGAGTAGCTCGGAACTATCAGGAGTATTTGATGACAAAAAAAACTATTTGTCGATTTGAGATGTATTAGTGGGCCAGATAAGTTAGAAGTTCACGGCGAAGGATCAATCAATGAATACCATATGACTTTGAACAGCAAGTGTGTTTGTTGGAATGCATGTACAGGTGGTTTTAATCCGGATAAGCCAAAAAAAGGGGGATTAAGTGGTGGTTCTATATTAATTATTATTGTTTTTTGTCTATTTATTGTATATGTTCTAGTATTCGTCATATATAACAAGTTCCATTTAAAACGATCAGGTTTTGAACTTTTACCACATCCTGTGTTTTGGACATCATTGCCTAGTCGTGCAAAAGATGGGGTACAATTTACCTTTCGGGCTATGTTCAGGACCAAAGAAGCAACCGGAGGCTATCAATCAGTTTAAGTTGGTCTCAGAACTCCATATGAAGTGGACTTTGAAACATTTACAAAGCAAACTTTTTATTGAATACTCTTGAAGTTTTCGATATTTGTCAACGAAAAACACTTTTTACACAGTAAGCTCTTACTAATTAGAAACGTTTTTCGTAACCCACTCAATGAACTGGACTACTATCCATTTCAATGAACCGTGCAGGAGGATGTTTTTTGAATAACTTTTTAACAACAAAAGCTAGCGACCTGAGATTTTCGCCAATCAAAAGAGAACAGTTGGGGCAACAAACCTATGTGAAAATAAAAATTTTCCAAAATATTTTCCTAATTAATTAAAATTAGCGAAATTTTTCAAAATTTAGCCTATTTTGGGGTAGAAAAGTTTTTTTTATTTTATTCGCTGGGTTTGTAGATCTCGAGGTCCTCTTACGAATGATGTCTAAGCGACCCCAAAATTTTGCCGAGATACAAGTGTTGTAAAAATGGCTCACTTTTCCCAAAATTCGAGTTTTTAGTCGTAAAAAGTGTCATTATATAGGTATTCGAGTGCATTGATCATCGTGCTGATGTCACTTTTTTGTTTGCAGGCGAAAAAGATGAGTTAACAGAATTTTCTGAAAAAGTGAGTTTACTATTGGAAAAGGCAAAATATGCGGTTTTCACATAGGTTTGTTGCCCCAACTGTTCTCTTTCGATTGGCGAAAACCCAAGGTTGCTAGCTTTTGTTGTTAAAAAGTTATTCAAAAAACATCCACCTGCACGGTTCATTGAAATGGATAGTAGAGTTTTGGGGTCCAGCTGAAATTCATCTTCAATCAATATTGAACTGACAAGCCTTAGAAAAAATTCGATCGAAACCGCAGCAATAGGTATAGATGGTTACATTATATTATACTATTTTGCTACCATTTATATCTCAAGAAGACTTGAGTCGCCCTACCGCAATATTGACTAACAAGGGAACCTCTCGAAGTAATTAAAAGCTTTTCGACTCAGACTATTTTCATCATGTAGGGAATACTCAGTAGTGAAAACCCCAAGTTGGTTTGGGCCCATGCGCCTTTTTGACGGAGATATGAGTTAATTAATGAAAATGCCATTAATAATAATTAATTAATATCTCACGACCATGATCAGCTAGGAGTCGGAAATTTATACCACAGTTGAAGATAGATGTTGTCTACTCACTGCGACACTTTTAGGCTTATAAATCAAAGCTTTTGCAAGAT
>CAJNOQ010002809.1:0-22580 GCA_905250885.1 Didymodactylos carnosus | reverse complement strand
GTAGTAACAAAATCAAATCTTTCTCATCATACAACAAGTGAATTACTTAGAAAAATCATGGAAAATGACTCCACTTAGACCTTTAATATCTTTTCTCTGCATTAAAAATTTGGAAAAATGCACTCTTGAAATGACTTAACGGATAGTCAAAATTAGAAATTAGTCAGAAGACCCAGCTCTGCTTGTTGCCGTTTATTCTACAACTGAAATCGGTGTGCGCTTCATCACTGTCAATAGCGACAAAAAAATGTTGAGGCCAGCTACAAGCTATGCTATCCGAAAAAATTTTTGTAAAAATGTTTCCGTCAAACGACATGAAAAGTATTTTCGGATAGTGTATCTTGTAGAATTAATTTAAAACCTCATTTTATTAGTTTAAAATCTCGGTAAAATATATGATTTCATATGTAACTGATTATGCTCCACAACTTGGCATTAACCCTTTGGTTACCTTTTTTTGGTTGAAAACATGACAAAGATTTGATTTTGTTACTACTCGATAGAACGCAAGAGAAGGATGTATACACACATTGTGATGCTACATGATGACGGTGTGATACTGGCAGCATGAGAGAAAGAGAGAGCACACTTATGACCTGACCACGAGGGAAGCAAAAGCTCAGCCCGTATATATACGGAAGCCGTAATCAAAGGGTTAATCAACTTTTTTTATTTTAACTTTGAGCTCATCCCACTGGAGTTACTCATTACGTGTCCAAGCTGATAATGCATCATTTATGATTTATGAATATCTGTAAAGCATCAGCAATAAGTGGTCCTGATGATATGAATAAAATTCAATGAACGCCCATATTTTTGTCGTTTATTCGTTGGATCTAAATACACGACCAAAACTACTGATAGGCCGAAGTAAGCCATAACAAACGGTAAGGAAATAAAAAGGTTATTTATAATTTAAAATGATGAAACGATATTATATATTTTTCTCTTCTCTTTCTTACGACCGTAATATGCTAAAGGCAAGGAAAGTAGATTACGTTAACTGCGCTTTACAGCCATTGGACTTTTTACTCTTCTTTCTTAAGGTCCTACGATCCTATTTCGATCTATCGCAAGATTTCGCCTTTTTTTTAATTGCTTTTACCTTGGACTTCATATTTATTATAGTATTGCGGAAAGCAATAAAGAAAGAAAGACATACGCCTCAATATTGATTGTTTGAAGAATAAAGAAAAATAAAACCAAAAAATTTCAAAATTTAATTTTATGTTGGTCTCCATTCATCTTTTTCCAATATTATCTGAAATCATATAAATATGTATTAGACATAAAAAGGAAATCTTTGAATTATGAAAAATAAGTGAAGGAAACAAAAATAAAAAAAAGTAAACGCATTGATTGTATTATTTCATCATTTTATTCTTCTATCAAAAACATCGTTGACTGATATGTGCACATCATCATCGTCATGACCAAGCACCATTTTCTAATCCGATTACTTATTCTAATTTTGTTCATATCATATCTTGAAACAAGTCATTTTATCGGTGGAACAATTACTTGGCGACTTGCTGATACAAATGATACCACTAGTCCAGTAAACGTGATAATCACTCAGACTTATTGTTGGGCATACGGCACTGTTGCTACATGTACAGCAGCACAAATTTCTTCCGGTACTTCTCTAATTAATTTAAATGGTTATCCAGGTTCAGGTGATAAACTAGACTGTGTATCAGGGACATGTCCATCTAACTGGAATTCACAAAAACCTAGTATTGTTCCATATTGTACCGATGTATCAGCAGATTTAAAGACAATCGTTGGTCAACGTTCAGATACTGTATCATTAGCTATCGGTAGTAAATTTACAGTTGCATTTCAAGATTCAGCCTGGCGTAATTTAGATGGACCGGGATCAGGAGCAGTCAATTCAGGAGCTGACTGGTCTGTATCAACATACATTGACTTAACAATACGATCGGACACAGGAACTTGCAATAGTCCACCAGTGTCAACAATGATGTCACCTATTAATATAGTAAAGGGTGTTCGAACAGTCATTCAAATTCCAATCACAGATCCTGATGGAGACCCAATGAAGTGCCGATGGCCTAGTGGAACTGTTGAATGTGGTCAAGTATGTCCACCCGCATCACTTCCATCGGGCACACAACTCTTTCCAAATTGTACATTTATTATTACTGGCCTGAACAATGGTGATTGGTACGCTGCGACTGTCGAGGTAAGCAGGATCTAAATATTGTAATCGTCTGCATAGAACTGTCATCTTATGAACAGGTTGAAGATTTTATTAATTCCACTAGTACAACAGCTTTGAGTACAGTTCCTGTTCAATTTCTTATTAATGTTGTCAATTCAGCCACATGTCCTCACGACCCAAAAATCATTGGTCTCCCTCTTGATCAAGGTTGTATTCCACTTTACGTTGGTCAAACATATGCTACACAATTGATTGCATTGAATTCATGCACAAGTTATGGTACTGTAATTGACGATATTGCCACTTTGTCTTTTCCTGCAGTGAAAAAAAGTGCCCTGATGCAATATAACTCAACAATTTATTTCAAAAATTTAACATATACGCCCGATGCTACAGATGTCGGATCAAATCAAGTTATATGTGCCATGGCGGTGGACAGGTAGGATACTTCTAGTTTTAAAACATATTTCACAATTAATTTCTTTTGCATTTTTTCCTAGTGCTAATTCCCAATCGGATCAATTTTGTTTTTCGTTTTTTATTTCATCAACGTTTCGTTGTGGATGTCCTGGTGATCAATGTTTTGAAACAACATCGACAACGTAATGTACCTAATAACATACAATAAATAAAGAAACATCGTTTATGTTTTCTGTAGTACAAGTACCACAACCACAACAACTAAAACTACATCATCAACTAGTACATCCACATCTACAACACGCACTACATCCACTTCGACTACAAGGTAGTTCCACAGAGGTTCTACCGCACTCACCGGTACTTCATCCGGATCATAAAATACTCACAGCACATATTGAGTTTGATGCTTTAACAATGAATGTGACATTGAAAAACTTTTAAAATATCGGCATAGCACTGAGGGTTGATAAGGGCCTCTCATTTCCTATCAGAACTTGACGATCGTATAACTCTGAGATAAAAATTTTCTAAAACTGGAGCTTTCAGAGTAGAATCTTTATTTGTCGATACGAGTTTTATCTAGCAAGCAAAAAATTAACAAACTCCAAGAAAGCTCTTAAAGGGACATCGAAAAACAGAGCTGTATTTGTAAATTATATTTTTTCTACAAAACGGATTCATAATCAATCTAAATAAATATGGGTTAGATGCAGTTTTCTACGGTCTGTCTGATAAACGGGAACTCAATAAAACTGAATTGTGCCTTGTGGGAGAAAAAAATCAATCTTTAGCGGCAATTTTTTGCGTTTTTCGCATTTTTAGTGCCTGTAGCGCTACTAGAGTCTATTACAAAGCAAAAACAGAACACATATTTGTCATATACTCGACATCGGCTATCATGAAAACTGGGTCGCATTTGTGATTGATCGCTTTTAATTTACTCCAAAGTTATATAGAATTTCTGCTGAGGAAAACATCTTCTTCAAACATCAATCATTAATGTTTTATTATACGAATGTCAAGTTCTGCTCGGAAATAAAATCCTATATCAAGTCCAGTGCTATGCCGATATTTTAAAAATTTTGCAGCGTTACATTCATCGTTAAGGCATCATGCTTAATATCTAATACGTGCCGTGCGTATTTTATGATTCCGGTAAAGTATCGATAAATGCCGTAGAATCTCAGTGAAATCACCCTGCATTTACATCTACGATAAGCACAACGTCGACTACAACGACTAGTACAAGTTCTACCTCAACAAGCACTACAGCCTCAACGTCAACATCATCAACATCAACAACTAGCTCAACGTCGACTTCAACGACTAGTTCAAGTTCTACCTCAACAAGCACTACAGCCTCAACGTCAACATCATCAACATCAACAACTAGCTCAACGTCGACTTCAACGACTAGTACAAGTTCTACCTCAACAAGCACTACAACTTCAACGTCAACAGCAACAACATCAACAACTAGCTCAACGTCGACGTCAACAACTAGCTCAACATCGACTACAACGACTAGTACAACTTCTACCTCAACAAGCACTACAACTTCAACGTCGACATCATCGACGTCAACAACTAGCACAACGTCAACAACATCAACAACGTCCACAACGTACGTTCTTTTGAGTGAATTGCGCTGCCATCGTGCGATCGATGTTCGATATGTGAAAGTCTTATACCTTTTTTATTCCCTAATGGATCCAACTGAAATTTTTGCACAATATTCATCCTAACTATGCATGGTACCATTAAAAAAACGAGCTGAGATTGTCTATCCATTGGTGAGATATAAGCAGACTGAGGATGAAAATATACAGTTGTAGGTTCCAAGAGGATAAGAAAGACCGGAAAGGACAATAAAGGCAAAAAGGACACAACTCTTTCTCGATACAAAAAATAGCCGATAGATGCTGCTACATTTCGACAAAAAAGAAAGAGTTATTTGCGTATTTTTTGACGTACAAAAGATCAAACTGCACTTTTGCTTCTAAAAGTGACGTGAGATTTTGGGACTTGTTTTTGCTATATCTTCCCCGCTACTCAATCTTTACTCTTGGCTTTCGTATCGTTTTTCATGTTGTTACCCTAAATATGTGCTAAAAATTCTACCTTAAACAGTTTAGCCGTTCGAGAGAAAATTTGCGTTTTACTGGCAAAAAGTACGTGAAACGTTTTTACTCAAAAAAGTAATGCGCGATTAAATAAGTGAATCTCTGGAAAAAGCGGATCTAAACATAACGTATTATATATGGCTCGACTGGTCCTCGATCTATCTACTGATGTATATTACAAGTCCGATTCGCCTTTCAAATTCTATCAATTAGCCTTTTTATTAAGGAAAGCAAAATGTGAGTTTGAAAACTCTCGTACCAGAAATCGACCAAAAAAGGTTCTAATTTTTCCTAAAACTCTCGTTTTACTGCATCTTATGTATTTTTGATTCTGAGTTAAAATTTACTAAAAAATGCAGACGTTTCTCTTTTGTGCTGAGCACAGATGACATCAGAAGTTATTGCGCAGTATTAGAGGCGACAGAAGTTTTTCTGATGAACTCTCGAATTTTGGATTGAATAACTGCAAATTCATACGGTTTATTCTTCTATGTACTTTCAGTTCAACAACCAGCACAACATCAACGTAAGTAGATCTTTTTTCTCAAATAAATAATGGGTCATTATTCTTTGTTTGTAGATCAACAACGTCAACAACAAGTACAACGTCAACAACCTCGACCTCGACAACATCAACCACTTCAACGTAAGTTTACATTAGTAAAAAATTTCATACATCTTTATTTTTACTTACGAAGTGCAGAGATTTCATCGTTAAAAAAGCAAAATAGTAGTTTGGGGAAAACTTTTCATTTGGAGGAACGGTTGAAAAAAATTAAAAAACACAAAAAACCAAAAAGAATCATATATTAAAATTTTTTCATTTCTCGATCAACAGATAAGAAACCGAATCTTATCTTATGGGATATGCATTAACCTAGACAGATACCTCTACTTATAGCAAAAACGTTCAGAAATGTCAATTCCATTATAATTTGTCAAATTTAAACTCGTAAGAAATACCTCAAAGGCTTTTTATTCTCTAGTACAAGTACCACCACTACAAGTACGACATCAACCACATCCACTTCAACGTAAGTACAAAAAGACAATATACAGATTTATTTCTAATTAAATGAGTGTTTCTGTCGAAAATAATCGAAAACTTACGGACGTGTGCTCAAGGCCACTTTTGTTTTGTCTTTTTCCCATTATTTATCATTATCTATACAATTATATGCTAATGACATTCTTTGCAAAGATATACGCTTTATGACTCAAATATCGAGCTAGTGCTGTCGACAAGACCGGTTTATTTAACTTAAACTTGATTTAAGTTTATATCAAAAAATATTCTACTAAGTTGAGATGTTGTCTTGCGATAATCAGATTAAACTGAAAAACTAACAGAATCCTGATACAAATCTCTCTTAGTACTTAGGGCGTCTGTTATTCAGCTCTACTGTTACGTGTTCTATTTCTGTAGAAACACGTGCGTTTTCAAAAAATCGTAAGATCAAAAACGAAAATATGAACAAGAATTAGCGTGGAAAAGATTATTTAAGAAAATTCGTGAACTGTTGTAAGGATAAAATTACTGATAGGCAGCGGTGTCTATCCACAGGATAGATGTCTCTGTTGATAGGAAAAAAGAATAAAAAACTGACACTGAGAAACCGTGAAGAAAAAGCGATGGAATTTTTACAGGTTTATTTTCACCGTGTCAAACAAATATTTTGGTGGACATGTAATCTAATGATGTGCCTGCTCAGACTAGAAAAGATTAATAGATATGGACATTTTCTTTCAATATGGAAGAAAAAATATTGTAGTGGACAACAGTTTAATGTTGTAAAAGGTCAAATGAGAGAGTTAACTGTACTGTATTCGATAGAGAACTTTGTGAGATACATTTACAGTCCTGCCTGGTAAGGCTTTTGCGTACCCTATACCCTATAGATTTTCCGAGCTACTTTCGAGAATGCGATGCTATTTTCGCTCCGTTTTGTTTACTTTTTTATGAGGACGATGATAACAAAGTTTTACATTCTTCTAAAATTTCATATCCACAAAATATTGTCACCAATATCACCATTTAAATTTATACATATAGAACGAATGTAGTTCAAGCAGTCAAACTCCCAGAAGAGAAAATTGAAGAAAGCCCGATGGGAATATAAAGTGCTAAAAAGAATAGTAAAAACGGTTATCACCAAAAACTTGACATTATTAAAAAGAGTTATTAGAAAGAGCTCGGAAAATTATATAAAAATTAAGTTTCCTGGATTTTTCACCTATTGAGATACGTGCATTTTAGTTTCTTTCGAACAACTTTCGATAGAAAAGAGATCCATCGTGCAGACAACAATTTATGAGATTTGACTGTCTAGAAAACGTTAAAAATACGGCATTTATGATCTTCAGTTCTTCATATATCAAGATGTACAGATTACATAGATGTTCAGATCTTCAGGTATCTTTCTGTTTTCTTTGACGGTGGCGAACATCAGGGAGGAGCTCACTTTCATCTTCCCCCGTCCTCCGCCTTTCATTTCCCCATATCCAGAAGAATGTATATTTTCAATTTATACTGGAAAAAGCTGTGCTTTTTTGCCTTTTCAGAAAATACACATTTTTAATATGCCAGAAAAGCAATTTTCTCTATTTTTCTTTCGCCATGATTGTATGTCGATTTGTTTTCTTCACTTTTGGCGACCGCTTTGAACATCTAAAGATCTTGATATCTAAAATCTAAACATCTGAACATCTAATAATCTTTCCCAAAAAAATCATCAGTTTTTTCCAAAAATCATAATTGTGAAAATCAGACCCTACTGTTGAGTGTAAAGCACAACTTTATGAAAATGAGAATTAAGTAGTTTTTTTCAATAGATTTCTGACTTTTATAGTGGGGAAATTGTCTAGTATGAGAAGACCACTTACGGTAGCGCTGACACACAAATTTTAGTAAAAGGAAAGTTAGGCGGATCTATTGACATTTTCTAGGAGCAATTGACCTGGGTGAGTGTAATTTTAGATTTAGCCTTTTACGTAGAATAAGAATAAAAGACTATGAAAGCTCTCAAAGTCACTAGGTTAGAAATATGCGCTCATTTATTAACATTAGGCCGTTTTCCCAAGTTTTAAGAATTTCTGTTTTTCGAAATTTTCAGTCTTAAAAATTTTTTCGAAACTTTAAAGAACACATACTCTGTTTCAGCTCAGCGAGCTCTATCCAACCATGTAGAAATATTGCAAAAATAAATTTTGAATTTCGAGCGTCTTAATCAAATTTCAAAAATTTCACATTTTTCAATTGGAAAATTAATAATATTTCAAGCACCCCATCCAGAAGAGCCTGAAAAACTGAATAAAACGTGGTACTTTTTATTCGATTGAAAGAAAATTAAAGGTATTTCTTTAAGGTATTTTAGAACTAAAAAGAAATTGTTGCATCTGAGTGGAATAGTCTGGTACGAAATGATGAAAGTCTATTGACAAAATAAAATACCAAAATTACGAGAAGTATTAAAAAAAACAGTATTTGGTCACAGATATTTTTCCCAAGCGCATAAAATTCGTTACAAGGCGTGATGAAGTTAACTTTATGTGAATGAAAGTAAATTATCCTACTCTAAATTACTATTTGTTTCGTTGTAAGTGTGTAGATTCGCCTATTTGTAGCTGTGGAAATGGAAACAAAAATATCAAACACTATTTTTTTCAATGTACATTATATAATAATAAGAGACAAGATCAAAAAGTAAAGACCATTTCAAAAAGTATTGTTTCTAAATACTGTAACGGTCGGTACCTTATTGTTGGAGAATTTAGACCTGGATATTGACGGTTTAACTTGTATTCTGGACGCGGTGATTGGCTATATTCAGAGTACTAAAAGAATTCATAGCTAGAAGCTCAGTGCTTCTCACTTTTTTTCATGGCGTCCGCGTCTCAAGAGTCGTCAAAGTCTGTTATTTCTTTTAAGTTGTTCGAAAGAAACTAAAATGCACGTATCTCAATAGGTGAAAAATCCAGGAAACTTAGTTTTTATATAATTTTCCGAGCTCTTTCTAATAACTCTTTTTAATAATGTCAAGTTTTTGGTGATAACCGTTTTTACTATTCTTTTTAGCACTTTATATTCCCATCGGGCTTTCTTCAATTTTCTCTTCTGGGAGTTTGACTGCTTGAACTACATTCGTTCTATATGTATAAATTTAAATGGTAATATTGGTGACAATATTTTGTGGATACGAAATTTTAGAAGCCTTACCAGGCAGGACTGTAAATGTATCTCACATTATGTGGCGAAAACTTTTGTTTTTTTCATTTTTCACTCATATTTTTACTATTTCATCAAAAGCTAAGATCTTCTTAATGTAGGTCGATAATGGTATTTCTTTACCGCTGATATTTTCTTTGTTGGAATCAAATAAAGTTATATAAGAATTAAAAAAAACATTACGATAGAAAAAGAAAAGCGATTTTGTTTTTATAAAATAGAAAATAAACTAATTGTGTACTCAAGTGACTCTTGTAGAGCAAAATTAACTAAGTCATTCAATGTATGCGTGAGTCATTTCAATAATCGATCGTTGACCCAGAATATAGCCCCAATGTTGGCATGTTTCAATCAGTATAACAAAATGTTGCTCTTGTTCTTGACTCAAACTGTCATTCTACACTGATCCTGTACTATTCCGTGGCATATGGCTTTTAATGCACTGTAAAAAATAAAGTATGTTACTAGGAGCGTAAATCTTCTAAACGCTCACTCGACATCGAAAAGACTGTACCATCTCTAGATGGTCAAGTGGTTGGACACCCGGAAAGGTTCCCTCGTCAGTGTGTAGAGCCAGACGGTCACTTCTTAGTGTGTACTTCACACATCTACACCGTGCATTCTAGATGGTCACTGGGAATTGACCTGCCGTTCACTTTATGTGTGTCATTTACACACTGTATTGTTTACAGTGTGGTACGAATCGAAACATTATAATCAATTCAAACTTGTCGCTCTGGTTCCCTTCCTTTGATATCTTCGACAGCTTTTGCAAGATTATTCAATGAGTATTGCTGCTGATTTCTTTTTGGCTTAGTGGTTACTGGAACTATATAGGACGGGATATATTAGAGTATATGCATATATGAATAATAAGATGAAGAATGCCTTTATTTCCTTGAATTTACACATATTTTCTTGAAACGTTTTGTCGTCCTCTCTCTTTCGGAAATATGAAACTTTTGTAAAAAGAAAAGTCAGTATGAGCTAAGTAGATAGCCCAAGATGCCTGCTGTTAGAATCCATGACGGTAAGACCGTCATAGAAGATTTCTGCAAGTTTTTCAGGTAGTTTCCCCTAAAGCAGGGAAAGACTGACTTTTCCACTAACTGTGAGCTATCAATACAAAATCGAGAGAAAAAGTAGCTCTGAAGCAACCTGGTAGTAGAGCAAACATTTTTTGATTAAAATGAGACGTCTTCCACCTCTGGCCAAAAGCTATACGAATTTAAGTAGAAGGTCTAAAATACGCATCACAGTCGAGCGCCACTTTATGTCAAACGCGAACTTCGCATCCGCACGGTTTCGTAGCTGCAGGCGTTCTCCAAAACGAGGAATAAAGAAATCTCGGGCTTGACTTAAAATAAAGCCAATACACACGGCTAAAGGCTAGTGCGACCCATTTTTTGATTTTCAGTCACAATTTGTGGTCAGAAAAACATCTTTGGGGAAGTTAATGAGACGTTTTTCGAATTTTTGTACTTTTGACACTGGTCATTATTTTGAAAGTAAAGTATCAAAAGTTGGGCTGTATTAGCCTCTAGCCACATATGTTTTCGTCATTTTGAGACCCTCCCAAGTCCTTCCGGACGCTTCGGTATTGAGAAATCTTGCAGTTATGAAGATTGCAGTCAGATTGCTATAAAACTTATTCCAACATATAGTAGAAAAGAAACTACGTAGAGAATGGAAGAAAAACCTAAATTTCTTCGTTCTACTGATGAATACGTTATATGTAACGACTAATTAAAACTTATTCACAACAAAACTTGTTCGAGAACAAATCACCTGTTTACTTTTTCTTATTATGAATATCCATTAGCTTTCTTTGGCTTGTTTATTTTCCCACAGTACGTCGACAACTTCAACCAGCACAAGGTTAGTTTTAAAATCTTTCAAAATGAGAGAACAAACAAATAATCTGGTTCTCATCGCTGTTTAGTTCAACAAGTGCGTAAGTATTTTAATCGACGTTAAACAAATAAGAAGAATTTTTTCTGATATGAATCGTTTGAAGAACGACCTCAACTGCTACCACATCCACAACAACAAAAGACCTCGGTAAGTTACACACCTAGATACAAAATGTGCATTTTTGAACTTGATTTTAAAAAGGATGAGCGCTCATTTTTAGGATCAAAACTAAAAAGGTTCTGAAAAAGGCACATTTGATATTCGTCCTATTTTTAATTCTAGCCTCATCGCCTGCTTATTTGCCATTGATTGCTGCATTATCAGCATTAGTGGCCTTGGCATTGCTGTGTTGTTGTTACTATTGCCTGTGTTGGTAAGTTCCAATTTAAATTAACATTTCTTGATAGGAACTCAAGCCATTACTTTCTTTCTAGTGGACCTTGTGCTAGAAGACATCGTCGTGCATCAGGAAGGAAGAAACAAGGAGAATGGGAATTTTATTTTATTAAAAATATCGCCACCTCTGATCATTTGCAGTTACTCGAAACATCACTCTCATCAGTCAACAAACATGTACCATCATCGAAACCCAAAACTGCTCTCGTTCACAGTTCATCAGATACTCAGTCATTAAGCAGAGAAACAAGCGCAAATTTAACCATGTCATCATTTCTAGACATCGATTTCAACTGTGACAGTTTTCTGTCGCTAAATGAGCAACCACGAACACCGAAATATCTCCGAAATACTAGTGTGACCACTGTGTCCAAAATAAAATCATCTCATTTAGCCTCACACAGCATTCCGAATGAAGGGATCAAAGCCTCCATTTCTTTTGATAAAACCAACAATAAAAATGAAACAGCAAACAGCTCAAAACGAGAAAGCAAAGTCACCATGACAAAACTAAAATTAACGAAAACACAAAAGAGTAGTGTCACTAGTATGGATCAATCGAAAGAACGTACCTATAGTTTCCGATCAGCAGTAATCCCACAATCAAGCCTCCTACCAACCGTTGATAAATACCGCCGTAAAAGCACAAGTGATGTTTCCGTTGTCCGGTTAAAACGGAGTAATGAAACAGCAAATTCTCAGGATAGATTACATAACACTGCACACGATATTGATACCATCGTACTAGATAAGTCGAAACCTGATGGGAAGGATACTGCGATCATCAAAGTATTATCACCAAAAAATTCTTCAAGCAAAAAGACTCCAGAACCAGCTTCTGGAAGAGTAAAAACATCAGGATCCGTTAGTGTCGTTCATGTTAAACATGAAAAATCTGCCACAACAACAGGAACAACGAAAGAAAGAGATCTAACTGGATATCTTCCATTGGAAGCGGTACATAATGTGACAGCATTGTCGCCCAAAACACCGAACGAAAAAGGCGTCAGTGTAGTCAAAGTATCAACCTCAGCTCGAAAGCCGTCATACAAATCACCAGAACTGGAGATGCAGAGAGAAAAAATGTCTGAACCAATTGCAGTCATTCATGTCAACCGTGATACATCGCCTCCTATGCCTACAATAACAGAAAGAGTTGAAGACATTACATTGAAGTCAAGCACAACAGAGGAGAATAAACGACAAAAACCATCGGGTGTCACTGTCACCAAACTGCCAAACTTGAAGAAACTGAATGACTAAACTGTGCTTTTTCTAAGTTGGTGTCCTTTTTCTCATTTTTCCTTTTACAGTTATCATCATTAGCGATGTCCTGCGCTTGGATTAGTTACTATCGTCACCTTCCTTGTCTATTGCTGATATTCTCACCGATGTTTTCATGCTGATCAATAATTCCGATGATCATCATGATAGGTTGACATTGTTGATTACAAAAAAGTGATTCATAGCATAGCTTTGTCGCTTTTGATGTTGAATTGAACAAACTAAGGAATTCACGAGACAGTCAGGTGCAACAGAATTGAGATTTGTTGATGACATAGATAGCTTGTTTATCTGATTAGTTACGGTAATAACCGAATCAACGCTGCAATACTTTCAATAAACTGTAGTTGTTCTAATGATTTTAATTTTAGCTTTGAAACGTCGAATTCAAAAGCTCATTTTTTATCATTGGTCATTTTTTCCACTGAGTCGTTTCGGCCATTCGAAAACAAAAATTTCAACCGGTCCGGTTAAAACTATTGTGCAATGCACACATCATTCAGTATTTTGAGCAAATGTCCGCCGTTTTGGGGGGAGAAATCTTCAGAATACTACAAGAGTCGATGAAAAAGTGAGTGTTATAGAGAAAAGTCAAGATTTGACAGTTTTCCGTTCACTCGAGTTTTTCGAAACTATTTTATTTGATTTCAGCATCAAAAAGTGAGTATGCCCATGTGGGTTTGTCACTAGTTCATCAGTCTGATGTCTGCGAGCACGACGGACTAAGTTCGTCTAGTGACGTTTTGCCACCCTGTTCTCCCAAACCTACGTCGTCTTTGGGGTGGGGTTGGAACAAAAGACAAATGGTTAAACAAATCTATCCTATAAAATTTAAAATTACCTAGATGTTACATATTTTTTCTACAGTATTGTAAAGCAGATAACTTTACCAGTTTGTATTCGTTGAAAATCAATTAAAATGAAAAAAACATAAAATTCAACGTCAGATTAAATTCCGGTACATGCCTGAGTACATAGATATGCATACAAACGACTATACAATCCAGTAGGGTGACGAAATAGAGAAAGAAAACAGCTTGTACTTAAATGGCTTCAGTGTGATTCGAACGTGGGTACCTAGAATTCAGAAGCAAACACATAATCATCTGAGCTAACAGACGATCGAAACATATACAGTAACAATGCTATGTGTTTCGATCATCTCAGTCGGACAAAAGACGTAGTATTTGTCTCTTTATTAAAAAGTAAACAAATATTTTCGCTCAGAATAAAGTATTTCCGCAAATAATTATCTCCTTTCTCATACCTAACTATGTGTTTGCGAGAAATGAAATAGTCTGTCTGTTAGGTCGATAACTGCGTACCTCATCCTTGTGTTTAAAGGTGAACTCTGATACTGAGTTGCATTTTATTTTTCATTTTATTCTTTTATTAAAAGGCAATACGAATTTCGATCATTCCAGATTACCTTAAAATCTTTCTAGTTTATACTAGGGCTGCTACATTACTATTACTCGGTAATAAGTAATAATTATTATTACTTTTATTACTTATTACTTTTCATCACGAATTGCTTTATTATTTATCATTTTAATACTATTCGCGCTTTTAAGTGCTTGGTACTAGTAGTAAGGGATAAAGCTGAAACTTTTATTTTATTACTTATTACTTTTATCATTTTCAGATTTATTACTTATTACTAGTAGTAATAAGGAATAATGTTATTACTTATTACTTAGTAATACGTAATAAAAGCTTCAAGTAATAAGTAATAACGAGTAGTAAGTTGTGAGGAATACTGCGAATTTCTCAAATTGTATGTAAAAAGTGCTGAATCTAATATAAATCTAAACAGTTTTCTAGGCGTGCTCTAGAAATCCCAAAGAATCTTGAACCATCTCTGACCTATTCATTATAATAGATTATCAATATTCTCTAGGTTTCAGTATTCACAGACAATTTTTAGTTATGAAAAGTTGTGCACCCTCACCCTCACCGAAATCCAACTGAAAACCATCTCCCCAAAGTATTTTCTTATTACTTTATTACTTTTTGTAGTTATTACTTATTACCAAGTAATAAGTAATAATATCTTTGTTATTACTTATTACTAGTAATAGTAATGTAGCAGCCCTAGTTTATACTATGACCTGTTTCTGATTCATGCCTGGATAATGAAGAATTTAGGTTTTCATTGTGCCTTAAACACTGTTCTCGATACTATTATAGTATTTTTTTGTATATTGTTATTTTTTCTTGATAATGAAATTTTAAGTTTCGGAATGTCGATTTCTGTATATATTTAAACTATCTTTGTGCTCATTTTAATTAAATATATATTTATTGAATTACTAATGGTATATCTAGTAGCCGCTGTTGCTCTTACGAGGGAACCTCTCGAGGTGATTAAAAGCTTTTCGACTCAGACTATTTTCATTATGTAGGGAATAGTCAGCAATGAAAAATCCCAAGTTGGTTTGGGCCGATGCGCCTTTTTGACGGAGACATGAGTTAATTAATGAAAATGCCATTAATAATAATTAATTAATAGCTCACGACCACGATCAGCTAGGAGTCGGAAATTCTCATCATAATTGAAGATAGATGTTGTCTACTCAGTGCGACACGTTTAGGCTTATACACGAAAGCTTTTGCAAGACATGAATTTTTTATGATTTAGAGAGCTTTTAGTGAAAATTCACCATTGAAAACCTAAAAACTTGTTATCATCTTTTAAATACCTCTGTTCACGCTGCAGACGCTCAGCGGCTCTTAGGGATCCATATCTAAATGAAATAAGTCTTTACGGAGTCGATAGAGGTATCTAAAAGGTGATTACAAGTTTTTAGGTTTTCAATGGGAATTTTCACTAAAAGCTGTCTAAATCATAAAAAATTCATATCTTGCAAAAGCTTTGGTTTATAAACCCAAAAGTTTTGCAGTGAGTTGACAACATCTATCTTCAACTATGATGAAAATTTCCGACTCCTAGCTGATCGTGGTCGTGAGCTATTAATTAATTATTATTAATGGTATTTTCATTAATTAACTCATATCTCCGTCAAAAAGGCGCATCGGCCCAAACCAACTTGGGGTTTTTCATTGCTGACTATTCCCTACATAATGAAAATAGTCTGAGTCGAAAAGCTTTTAATCACCTCGAGAGGTTCCCACGTTAGTTTTTTACTGAACTCTCAAACCATTTAAGTAAAGAGTCGTTGCGAAGTGTTATTAATGAACCAGAATGATTAACTTTATCGAACGCTTTTGAAAAGTCTAGAAATGCTGTTAGAACTGGAGATCCGGAATTAAAAGAGTAGCAATATGATGAATAATTTTAATGAGTTGACTAACTGTTGAAGAACCTCTCACAAACCCGCTTGATTTTTATGGAAGAAACTATATTTACTCAAGAAGCCATAAAGATGTTTAAAGATGATGCGCTCGCTACGCTAAAAATATTATCAAGATGTTTTTCTGTCGATTCACCCAACATGACGATCGTCGAACGTCTACAGAATGTAAATTGTGTCACAAGGTAGTATGGCACCATAAAAGTGTTACATCAAATAGACATGACCAGTGGCATCATAAAAACGAATTGGAACAGTGGTCAACTTCTTTGAAACAAAACAATGATAAATAAAATGATAGAAAGCAAACAAAAATCGACGGGGCCTTCAATCGTTCGACAAAATACCGAACCATCCACGCCAAATCGAAAGAACTCATGCTATTGTTAACGATATGATTATTGACCTTGGCTTACCGCTATCAATCATAGAACGTCCTGCATTCATTCGCACGATGAACGTCATTGACTCCAAATAAAAATGTACAAGTAGGCGACGCATCTGTCGCGAAGCACTTTCACAATTGTATGAAACGGTAGTGATAAAATTGAAACATGTGTGCAACAACGCAAAGTTCATGTCTTTAACATCAGACATTTGGAGCGACCGTCGTATGCGGGCATTCTACGCTGTCACTCACTGTTCATTTGGTAACGGATGAAAAATTTCAGTTATATGTTCTATCGTTTTTACCACCGTCAGGTATGTTTAACAAATGAAGGACCTACTGAATTATATCTGGCGAGCTAAAATTGCTATAGTTCAGACTCAAAGAACCGTGGTTTTCTGAAGAGAGCGAGAAAGCAGACCATCATGCCGCATTCTTCAGAGACCAAACCAAAATTATTCGGTCCTTGTGAACTGTATCCCAACTTTTTTCTCGAAGATTTTTAAACATTTTTGGATGTCTGTTTGAGAAAATTCGACTATAATCTTTTTAATTTTCTGCTCGAGGCTGCATCGTGAAAAATGGATGAAAGATTGAGAAAACA
This sequence comes from Didymodactylos carnosus, assembly GCA_905250885.1. NCBI lineage: Eukaryota > Metazoa > Rotifera > Eurotatoria > Philodinida > Philodinidae > Didymodactylos > Didymodactylos carnosus. The sequence goes on along the minus strand of CAJNOQ010002809.1, from coordinate 5,724 downwards.
GAAAGAGAAAATGAACAGAAAATTAGGGTAGCCCTCGTCTGTCTAAGTTTCTCTCGGCCACCCACCATATTGGCTCTGCCGTTCTTTACTTGCAACGTCAGATATATTTTATTATGCAGTTTAATTTCAACAACAATAAAGCATTTTGTACCACTATTGTTCGCGTTTGTCTAGTGAAGGCACTTACTACAAGGATTATTCTACGCCATTTAGTCGCTTTCTGGCCATGATCTAAGCTTTTTTCTGTTTCTTTAGGTTGCCACTCCGGTGACAGTTTGTTGAATGAATATGAAAAAGTAATTTCCAGTTACAATATTCAACATAAAATCGTCCGTTTGATCACCAACAGCGCTGCAAACAACATAAAGCCGTTTAAAAATCTATGCACGTCTACAAGTCGAAGCCGAAGTATTTCAATATTTCCATATTTACAAGACGACAGCAAGGGACATCTCCTCGATCAACGACATCGTACCTATTGCCCTACGAACTAGTAGTTAAATTATTGAGTGTTCCAGCCACATCTGCGCGGATGAAGCGCGTGTTCAGTCACAGCGGATTTTTAATGAGACCACAAAGGGCCTCTCTAACAAAAACAATGTTGTCAAAACTGATATTTTTGAAATATAACTTTCATTTGCTACTTTGAAGAAGTTTCAGTTTTATGTGTTATTACTGTTGTTTGTTAACACTTGTCTCTGAAAATAAAAGAAAAAAAAACAACCGGAGTTGGAGTTGAACTTCGGCGGAGTGCCCAGTCCTGAGTTGATCTTTGATGCAAGGTTTCAGGGCTTGTAACATCCCTAGCTGTTTGTTGTCGATTTTTTCTACCGGGCGAAAGTTTTTTCTGAATATTTTTGACTGGTTTATATAGAATTGTCAGAACTACCAAGTGAAGTTCTGTTCTCAAAATTCCAAATATTGATATGTACATTATGGGGTGAATTAAGTTTCTGTTTTCTGCGCTATCTGCCTGTCGATTTGTCTGCATAAAATAATAGGTAAATATTAAATGCAAACGTGTTTAATTTTCCATGCATCATCCGTTATATGAGTGAAATGTGTAGCCATTGTATGATGGAGATAAAGAAAACTGCAATGGAAGGTTTCACTCATACTTTTTGACCTGTTTTGATATTTTTGCCTATTAGGAATTATGGAAACCTTCAACACGATTTCTGTCATTCCAGAAGGAACATATGGTGAAAGTCTTCCCAAACCGGTAGTGGCCGTTTATACCAACAATGTAGAAATTTTAACATGGGGTTATAGTTCTTACAGTTTAATCAAAGAATGCAAATGAAAAGCGCTGTCTAACTATGTTTTCTAGCAGAGCAGATTTACAGTACGAGAAGATCACTTCTTGCTTAAAACTGATTTTTTTATAAATTGAGAGTTCTGAACTTAAAAGCTAATTTGATCGTTCTCGAACATTTTTTCTCAGTTCTGCTGGACTCTTCTGTGCAGAATTTTTCGCGCTGCAAAATGCAGTTAGTTTTAAACTGTAGAGGTACTCATGAGAGACACCATGTAGCTTTTAGTAAGAAAAAAATCAGTATGTATATATTTTAATGCCGCTTCAAAACACGATTTTCTCTAACAAAATATCATTGCGTACTAGTCACAATTTTAATATCAAGTTCTTCTAAACGTCACGAGACAATTTTGAAGAATATACAATTGAGTAAAAAGAACGGTTTGTCTTCTTTATTAGCCGAGGTTACTTATTTAAGTGTTCACTGGTGAAAAATACAATGAAAAACAGTACATCAGGCTAATGCTGTCAACAAAACAATTAGGACTATAATTGCAGCAAGTGCAGCCAACGAAACTAATCCGTTCCAAATTCCTGTGGAAGCGTATACTAAAGACATACAAATTGATGTTTCACTTTTTGTAACTAGATCGACATCCTTTTTTTAGACGTTCTTAACGGTTCGGTCCTGTAGCAATTGCCCATCCTTTCGCTGAACCTGCATCGCCTGATCGTTTATAACTCCGTGTGGTACTTGACAGCGCAAGCGATATTAGACCAAGGATAATACCACCAAAAAAGATATTGGCAATTGACCAACACATGAAATCTGGAATATGTGCCGTGTGTGGAGGCATGACTACCATCTGTACCGGGACTGAATACATCGTCGGTTGAACATAAATCGCACTATGTGCCTGGGAGTAGCCTACACCATAAGGTGGTGGCTGTGGTGGCTGTGGATGATATTGCATACCTTTATTGTCCATTATTTCTCTAAAAATTCAAACGATGTGAAACTTATTTTTAACAGCTTGAAGTAACAAAATACCTGTTTAGTAGTTATTAACATCTTACTGTCATGTTTGATGTGCTTTATATAAACATTTATTTGTTTTATGATAGCGTACATGCGTCACTGAAAAAATCTATTTAAAGTGGGAAGCAAAAGGTGAAAAGAAGATGCGATAAGTAGTTGGTGTAAGTACACAAACACACGCGTCGACAATATTTTTTAACATAATATATACATAGGTGACATCTTCTCGTTATAGATTAAACATTTTTACTTTATATGAATTGAAATAAAAATAGTGAATTATATAATTATATTTAGCGTAAAAGAAAATTAAAAATATATAGAAAGATAATATAGCTTGACCCGAGTTCGGTATTTCGAATCATCCTAAAAACTAATGTGTTAATAAAAAGATGCTTTATTGAAAATAAACAAAGGATTTGTGAGGGATTTAGCTGAATCAGTATGCTTCCTATTCACTACACCTTTGTCCAAAATTAGTTCGTTTACTGTACACTCTATTAATTCATCTAAAGCATCAACATCGAATGTGGAGTACTATTCATCCTGACATTTCTAGTCTTTGCCTGCTTATTTTACCTATTATTCTTTCTTTATTTATTTTTTTTCAATAAATACTACAAGACAGCGCAAAATATTTCTCTTCACTCCCTTGAAACTGTGGAAAGTCGATTCAGTCTTATAAATAACGCTGTTTAACAGTTTTATGAGTAGAAGGTGAAAATATAATATTTTTTGTAAATTAATAATTTTAACTATAAATTTAGAAAAAAGAGAAATTCAATGTTTTAAGGTCATGCATCAATTTTTGAAAAGAGCTTATTTTAAACAGCTATCTTTTCGTTAATCATTAATACACATTGTTCACAAAGTCTATCTGTCATTGAAAACGTTCATATTTCATGCTAATTTCTCAATAAGAATGGATATTTTTGATGACCGTCGTCGGGAAAGTAATTTTTCGAGTAACATACGACGATAGAAATATTGAATCGAAATATCAGGATGAATAATATTCAGCATTCGATGCTTATACTTTAGATGGATTAACAGCAGTTTACAGCAAACAGAGTAATTTTGGACCATATTATACTCACAAATACTCGTTACTAAGCCAGAATTGCTTAGTGTAACCAAAGATCTTTGGTGCTTCTCGTGTCGAAAAGGATTTTTTCGTTGATTTTAGTTGACCGCAAATGTGTTCTGTAAAAATAATAGTGTACCTAAAACTGGTGTTTTCAGGAACCGCTTTTCCGCTGAACACTTTTCAGAAAGATCACTTCCGAAATGGCCGCCAGAAGAACACTTTTAAAAAGTGATCTACAGTAGAAAACTTTTGAAAAAAGGTCACTTCCAGAAGATGCGAGCTGAAGCACTAAAAGAGATCCAGAAAAGAATTTTGACTCCGCCAAGTTCTGTTGAGAAGGCGAGAGAGAAGGTAATAACCGAATAATGACTGCTATTTGGCTCTAACATTTCAGTTAATGAATTCTCCAGTCTGCACTGTTTTCTAATTCATAAAAGGAACTCAATTGCATGACAGTGAGAGCGTAATTTTTTTACCGAGCATATTCTCTATGGTTTCGTTTGTTTTACGTAAAATTCTTTACTGGTGCTGCTGGTAGTAAACCATTGACTGTTCTAATTAAACAAATTGAATGTAAGTATCTCTGTCTCTTTCTCTAGTTTAATCGCTATTCAGTTCTGTCGTCTTTGTATTTAGATGCTAATGAAGTTCAGAGCACATTTGTACCATTTCGTTGCGAAGGTAAAAAGTTGATGTAAGTAATCTTTGTTGCTTGGCGAGAGCGTCTGTTTTCTCTTATTTACGTCTTCCACACACGTTTTATTAGCCCTCAGCAAAGCTATCAGAATAATCATTATCATGGTGAACGTTATCAACAGCCATCAAGAACATCATCTGCTGCGTTACTAGTACAAAATATACGATCACAAACAACGGTAGCAACAGCATCTAGAAATTAGTAATACTGATACGAGCCACACAAAAATACACGTACGGGGCTGTGCCTCTGTCGATTCAATTCTGTTTATCAACTGAACACGAAGAAAGTAGATTCTAAATGGCTAGGGAACAGTGATTCTTTACCACAAAAAAATTTATTTTGGACATTTTAAAGTGGTAAATAAATCGATCTCCTTTTAAAACCCATTTATGCCGAAAAAAAGGAGTTTTTATATTGAATCTTTAAGTTCGTTTTGTCTAAATCTTTACTTTTATAAAGAGAAAACACTTGGTGCTATAGAGCAGGCTGGACTAATTATGACCAGGCACAAACTTTTTCTAAATGTATTTTACGAATGGTTAAGCCATTTTTGGTCGGAGAAAAATGGTGACTACACAGGTAGATACATATGACTTTCAGCTATGCACTGATGTAAACATTGTCTGAAAAATCTGAATGGCACTAATTGTCATTTACTTATAGAGAATTTCGGGCTTTATCCGATCTCATGAATTTTCAGCCAATAGGCTTTACTCTTAATTACTTAATGAGAAATTAGTGAAATTAGAAGACAAGTCATGTTTTTCATACACGAACTGGGGGAATTATAACCACACTGCTATTTTTCATGGGGTAATTACAACTATTTAAGGGTAACGCACTGGAAATTGAATGACAGTAATTAACGGTAATGAATTTTCAGACAATGTTTACATCGGTGCATAGCTGAAAGTCATATGTATCTACTTGTGTAGTCACTATTCTTCTCTGACCAAAAATGGCTTAACCATTCATAACATACTGAGAAACAGTTTGTGCCCGGTTATAATAATCACAGCCTACTCTAGTTTCTTTCTTATATTAAGAAAAATCTTGTATCCTAAAAGGGCCTAAATAGTATGTCAGCAAGATCTAAGAGAATTCTAAAAGCGTCGATTGACACTGTGTGTCCAGTTGCTTCATGGTGTTTAGCAATAGCTGATTTCAGCTCATGTTCTTTCTACTCTTTAACATTAACTAGAGCTTCATCAGTATCGATAAAGTCAAATTTCTTAATTACCTTTGGTAATTTGCTTGTCCATGATCTAGTAATTGGATCCGAATACTGTTTATTATTGTTTCTAGCTAACCTATTAGTGGTGGACTGAATAAGTATGGATTTATATTTTCTAGTTACCGCAGCAGGTTGGATTTTTCCCGGCGCATATTTATTCTGATCAAGTAAATGTTCTTGTGTCTTCCATACATTGGCTCTGACAATAAAACATATGCTGAACGAATTAAAGTGGTTGTCTACAAAATTTATGGTCATAAAACAATTAGGATTGTTTATAATACTACTATCCATACCAAAATACAAGAGACAGTGCCACTTTTTGAATAACTTTTGGTAGAAGATAGATAGAGACCTGCGGTTTTCACCATTAGAAAGAGGAGACTTGGATACATGTTTCCATAACCAA
>CAJNOQ010002808.1:0-22582 GCA_905250885.1 Didymodactylos carnosus | reverse complement strand
TTGTCGTAGAGCGCTTGGTCTCTGTGAAAGGTTTTCCAGAAACCTCGGGTTTTCCGTAAAAATTCGTTTGCAGAAGCGGCCTGAGATAACACAAAATTTTTCCACAATAATTTCTAGATAAAAAAAAAGTACGCTCTACAAGACCTACATGGTTGTTTGACTTCGATGTCTAAGACTGTTCTGAGAAAAAAGTGCCCCGTAAAACCTCATCGCTGAAAAATCGATTTTCTGGAATCTCATTATGCAGTATGGGGACCGAGAAAACTGATAATGCCATTAGATTCAGCATGCTGGGAAACCTCTAAGACCCAGCTCTTGCGAACTTAGCTTCAATATTAGAAAAGATAGTGAAAGTAAAAAATTCTCTCATTGAACATGTTTTATGCAGATCTTTTTTGCGGAAGTTTTTGTATTTTTAGATTTCAACCCTATTTCCGTTTTACAGCTTGAATTTTCAATACTTTGTTGACATTATATTTTATCTGTAAATAAACTCAGAAAGATTAAAAATGTCTATACGATATAGTTTTCAAGATAAGTCAAAACTAAACTTATTTCGAGAAAAGTTTCATTCAATATGAGACTTTCCAAAAGACTAGTTGAGGATATCTTTGTATTCTTTTAATATTTATGTAATATTTATAATGCCAACATATCAAGAGTTCAGATGGTGTGAAAAAGAAAAGATCAAGACGACGATCTTTTAACACTGTCATATGTTAGCTGTCCAATATTTTTGTTCTGATCCCTCTACCGTTTTGTCTCTACTATTTGTATATATAAAAGACAGTTGTTAAAATGAACTTGTTCTGTTTAGGTAAAACACATATTCGAACATTATTTTCAATTGAATGTGAAAATGGAAAATGCATTAAAGATTATTCATGTTTTCAAAGAGAAAGTGAAATATTGTTAATGCCATCAACGTACTTTCAAGTAATTGGTCATAATGATCAAGGTAATGGTTTACATATTGTTCATTTGAAAGAAATACAACCACCTTTTACTTTACTTCAACCACCACAAGGATTAGAATTGACTTACTCAACACAGCCAAAAGAATTAATATTAAAAAATCAAGGGTTAAGAATAGAGAATATTAGTGAAATTGCACAATCACTTAGAGGAAATAAAATCTTAAAGATTTTAGACTTAGGTGGTAACAACATAACAAATGAAAGCGCGCAAATTTTAGCAGAATCATTGTTAGAAAATGGTATACTAGAACTTTTGAATATAGATGGAAACGAAGTTGAAGATAATGGTATACAAGCAATTGCCAAGGTATTGGAAGTAAATCAGAGTTTAACAACTCTGGGAATAATGGATAATCGAATAAGAAAGAAAGGAGCAATAGCTCTTTCAGAAATGTTAAAAGTGAATAAAACTTTGAAGTTATTGAACATTGGAAATAATCGTATTGAGAATGATGGTTGTATATCAATAGCTGAATCATTAAAAATTAATAATTGTTTAGAAACACTTGGATTACCGGGAAATAACATTGGTGATAGTGGAGCATATGCTCTAGCAGAAATGCTTTTAATGAATAAATCATTACATTTTCTAAATATTGACAATAATCAAATTAACGAATGTGGTGCACGAGCACTGAGTGAAGCAATCCAAGTCAATAACACATTGAAAAACTTCTATATTCAAGACAATCAAATAACAGACGAAGGCAAAACATTACTACAGCAAGCGGCTAAGTCAAACAGAAATTTAAGAGTATTCAAAATGTAAACGTCTAATATCTATTATATTTTTTGAAAGCAGCTAGAGTAAAATATTTTTGGTAGCCTTTTACCTTAACAATATCATAAACGATAATTTCTAATAAAATTGATGAAAGAGTTTAGTACAGTATTACTCAAGGATTCTTAGGTATGCATAAAGAAAATATGGCAGCGGTTTTTCTGAGCGAAAAATAGAAAAAATAGAAAAATCATATATCCGTCCAGGAAAGTAGTTAAGACAGGATTCGCCAGTCCATCGAGAAAATGCATAACATGCAAAAATTTAACATATGATTTTTATTTTATTTTCAGATTCTGCAATCAAAATTGGACTGACGAAAAAAATGGTTCACTTCCAGACTTTATTTTGACCGAGTTTTCAAAATGAGTTGCATCGAAGAATCACAAAAATGAGCTTTGTCTCATACTTTCGATACAACTCCGCCATTTTTTATCTGTTCTGGTCGAGCAATGTCTCATTCGAAAGACCATCAAAAACTAAACAAAATCATGTACTTTCTCTTTTCCTAAACTCAATACTGATGTTGTAAGAGGTTCATCAAGTGAAGGATTATGATTTACACATACAAATTTTTTCTACCAAAAAATCCACTTTGGGCATACAGACTGAGTTTTCCTAGAAATGCGAAGGTGATTTCAGATAGGAAATTCAATTTTCTATAAACGGTGCTAAAAAACTTTGTTTTAAAAGCTCTGGAGCAGCTTGAAAAACTGAAAGCAGGACGGCCGACTGACATCGTTTCTTCAGATTTTCGGCATCAAGACTTCATTCTAAAACAAAATTAAGATAATATTTGGAATCAGCATTAAAGACTGCACCAGACAATGTGCCTTTGAAAAGCATGTTACGTACTTTCTCGATGGACTGGCGAATCCTGTCTTAACTACTTTCCTGGACGGATATATGAATTTTTCTATTTTTTCTATTTTTCGCTGAGAAAAACAGAAAAATGTCTATAAAGTCTGAAGAAAAAGCAAGCGGAAGTTGCGGACTTCAGACCTAAGTGAACTTAAGGAGACTTTACATTGTCTGGCTATACCATAGTTCCGACCTGGGTGGACTTACGGAAACTTTACCAGACTTTAAAGTCTGGAAAGTCCGCTCAAGTCGGGGGACTTTGGTGACTTTAAAAGATCTGAGAGGACTTTAAAGTTCGCTCAAGTCTATAAAGTCCGCAATTTCTCCTTTGAGGAAAAGCCACCAGTCGGAATCCTTTTAACTTTTACAACCTCGATATTCAACCTCGAGTTCAGTAACATGTGAACATGTGTTTAGTATATCATGGCTTGGCCAGACGTAACGGCGTGACATTAGAGTAAACTGGGGCAATTGGAAACGATTTTATGTAAAATACATGGCGTATCCAATTACCCCATCGATTTCTATTGTTGTTTCCGATTGCCTCAAGTGGGGTAATTGGAAATGTTCGTTAGAGCTTTCAGCAAAACACCGGGAAGTTCACTTGGGACACGGAGTTTTTGACAATTTTTAGATAGGCTTATAGAGAACTTCCTTCTCTACCTACCTGTAAAAAAATCTCAAAAAAATAATTAAAATTTACAAAGTTATACTAATTAGAAGTCCAGAGTGCATAAAATCGTTTCCAATTGCCCTAGTTGACTCTAGTGCTTGTGTTGACTTGTTCGAATTATTGTACAACAAATCGCGGATCATACTCAAGACAGGAAATGTATACTGTAATGCGCCGGAATATATCGTTATTCCACTAAATTACGTTTAACATCTAGTTGACATGTGGGTAGCAAAAGGTCGACTCTTGGTAAAAGAATGAAGATTTGAATAATGAGATTCTTTTTACTTTATTTTGATACAGTAGATTAATTGATATCACTATTCATATTAAAATGGAAGACAGAGAGAGAAATCTAAAGAAAGTATTTTCGAACTTTTAACAAAAGAATATAATAGACTGAATAAAAAAAATGTGAAAGAAACAGAAGTAGTCATACCACAGGCATTAACCAAAAGAAGAAAAGAGATCGTCACGTCATAGATATATCTAACAAAGAATGAATATCGGAAGATTCGAAAAATGAAATAGTATAACAAGTACAAGTCTCTCGCAAAGCAAAAATAATGTTTTTTTATTTTCTCGTTCTTTTGTGAGAATAACTGCTTATGTGTGATAAGGCGACTTCATATAAACAGAACAAGTTATGTCATATCGAATAGAACATTGCTTTAGAAGAGGTTAACATCATTACGTACACTAACTCTTTCTGTCTTTATTTATCAACAAAATTTTACTCGTCACGTTCTCTGGCTGCTGCCTCTGTAACTACTGTTCACCAGTCGAATGATTCTGAAAAACGTTTTTTTGACGATGTTGATAACCACATCAGTTCTTTACGTGAAAAATATCGTGAAAAAACCGTTATTAAAAAAGATACTTATGATAAAATATTAGTGACATTATCACTCGAAAAAGGTAAGAGTTCTCAATCGCTTTCTTGGAAATTTATTTTTTGGTGCCGTAATAATTTTCTGTTATCAAAAGTTGCTGGTATCGATGTCGTTTATTGTGTTAAGACTAAAAAGCCGGTATGCTTGTATGAATCGTTTTATGCTGTTGTGAGTGAATGTCATCAAAACATATCACGAGGTGAGAGACATAAAATGCTTGCTGAGATTGCTTCTCAATATTCTTGGATTTCAAAGTTTATTATTCAAATTTTTCTAAAACGTTGTTTTGCTTGTCAAGTCCGTGATGTTTGGACGAAAGCCAAGATGTGATCAAGAATTCTGGAAAATTCTACAAGAAAACGATATTGTAGATGAAGAACAATTGTCAACACCGATAGATGGTTTTTCGGATGACACAGTTTTGGATGGTGGGCTTGTAGCTCCAGATGATACAACTAATTCTACAATTTTTATTGATACTGGAACTGGTCCTGATGATGCTAATTCACCTACTCCTCTTGATCTATTATCAACATCAATTTGTACTGCGCCTATTCTTAATCCACTTTCTGTTGCAATCGCTTCTTCCTGGAATGATAATCTTATTTCTTTTGATTCATCTAAGTCACCCACAAAAGTTGTTCCTCAGCGTCCACTACCATCAAGTCCAGTAATGACATTAGATAAGCCTACTGTCATTGCTTCTTCAGGCGAGACTGGTTTAGGATCTAACTGTTGTACTAATATTCTTGAGGAATTATATGTACTTTTAACTTCTGCATCACCGGTTATTGCTGCTTTTCAGTCATCACCACTTCTGGGTACACAAACTTTTACTTGTTCATCATCTGTTTTCATCCATTGTTGACATTCCATCATCATCAAATACTTTATCACCTTCTGTTCGATCTCCACTGCATGAATTAATACGCAGACAAGCCACGGACAACTATTTAGTTACAGCGAATGAAAAACGTAAACTATATCACGAATATTTACAAAATTTAGCTGAAATACTCAATGTAGGCGATTGTGTTGGTATCAATATTGATGATGTTGACAGAACCAATACAGATCCCAAATTCTTACCATGTTTAATATTTTCAAAAGAAAAAAAAAAGATGACGTGGCATTTCAACTAACTTGTCAGTTTGGGAAATTGGTTTCATCATTTCCAGTCAAAAGTTTGGTTCGTTGGTGAAACATGTCTGTCTGTCTGTCTGAATTGAAAGCTGTTGATGTTGCTGAATTGGAAACTATAACATTGATTGAAGCTTGTAAACTATTAGTACGCGGATCAGTGAGTGGTGCGACGTGTGATTGTAAATCTCAATGTGCAACGAAACATTGTTCTGGTAAAAAAGCTAATGTTAAGTATTCTATAAAATGTCATTCAAATCGAACTGCTGGTTACAAAAATATAGAATAAAGAGAATGGGAACTAATGAAGAAATTTTAAGACATGAAATATTTGTACATAGAGAAGCGAAGATCCTATATTGGAGAAGGTCATGTTTTGTATACAGAAAAACTTCTTCTTACATTAAAACGAACTTGAATTATAATTGTATATAATATGATTTGCATGCTTGTTATTTACGAATGCACTACTAACCCATAAAAACCTAAAAAAGCAAAAAATTCTTGAAAACCCATCCTATATGGGACAGTGTTTTTTTGTGATTCTTAATTCGGTAAACCTGCTCCATTAATATTGTGTTATAGGAAAAATCATCGTCAAGATCAGAAACTCGATTTTATTTGCACCGTAAACCCAAGTGTGTGACGTTGTATTGGTAGTCCGAAAGACCAGCTCATCCAGTGTATTAGGACTAGAGGTGTTAGCCGATCAGTTTTACGGCGGCGGCGAATGAGTCACACCGAAATCAGAAAATTCGACGACGGCGAAAAATGTTTTGGAATACATGGGCCAACCTTCGAATATTGTACTGTGAAGCAAAATAGCAAAAAAATATCTAGATATGGTCGTCGGCGGCGGCGGATAAGTTTCCGCCGACGTTTTATTTTCAGCGGCGGCGGCGAAAAGTCGGCGGTTAACACCTCTAATTGGAAAACTAAAATCTTTCTATGGAATTAACTTTCCACCGCCAACTTTCCAGACACGATGTACACGGATGCCGTTCTTTTCGAAACCGAAATTATTGACCGTAGTAATCTTTGGGAAATCTGTAATCTGTGGTCGATTCTTTCTCGTTTCGCAGCAGGTGGATAGCGTTTTAGTACATCTTGAAGAATAGTGACGACAGCTTCGCTCACATGGACAAATACCATGTTCGAATACCGCTTTTCCAGTGAGCGCTTTTCCTCTTTTTCACTCGAATCGATATTATTATCTTCGTCGCCAGATGATGAGCCATCTTTTGGCAGTCTTTCTGGTACCGCCTTCTTTCTTTATTACTACATTGATACGCCGGGATAACTCGCGTTTGTCGAAGAAATTTTCCTAGGATTTCCGGTAACTCTCTGGAATCCACTTCATCGCTCAGTCCTTGAACACGTAGACTAAGCCGGGTGAAGAATGCTTCTATACCAGAAATTCTTCAACTGACGAAGTCTTCATATAACAGTTATATATATGAAGAAAAGAAAGAATGAGTATAATATTTATCTTTCGCATGTACTTCGAGGAAAGAAAAAGGATGATAACATCACTTTACATATTTACATAAAATCCCTTTTTGTGATGTTCCTTGTCAATCAAACACGTACGTGAGTTAGGCTAACTTATAACAAGGAGATCGTGACGGTCATTCGAAATTCCACAACACAATGAAACTTCAAAAGCTTTGTATTTCACGAAGTTGACGCATGCTTAAGACTAAGAGACAAAGAACCCTCACATACAATGGCAAAACCGGAGTGTATATATTTAAATCGGTCCTACCTGGCTCGCTTTTTAATCAGGACTATCGATTTTCTATGAAAAGTGTGTTTTCGTTTATTAGAAATAATTTTTTTGGAAAAAAACTGTCGTAGCGGTAGCGATGGTACAGCTGATTGCAGCGAATTTTTCGCCATGAGGTCCAGATCTTTGGACAAAGTTCCATGGCTCATTTTGTAGAGAATTGAAAGCTCTTCAAATGTCACAAAGTCTAGACTGTAACAACTTAACGGTCGAGAGATAATTATGTTTTACTCGAAGAATTTCACTTTTCAAAATTATGACTTTTTCGTTTCATGTGAATTATAGAAATTCAGTTTCACATGTAAAAATGAAAAAGTAACTAGGTCAATGTAGTTTTATATGCTCTTGCGAGTGAGACATTGCTCGAATAGAATAAAGAAAATTTGATGGAGTTATTTGCAAAATACTAGAGACAGTGCTTTCTCGAGAAATCTTCGAACGACTTCACGGGGCTTTTCTTTAACTCAGTCAAAATGAGGTCTAAAATAGGCATACACGTAGCTTCGAGTTACCCGAAAACTGGAACCGAGCTACTCGAAATTCGAGCTACCGGAACATTAAAGTCTGTTTTCTTTTCTGATGGGTGTTATTGTCAGGCTTCCACATTAAAGAGGATTCCACACTTTTATACTATTTTGCATGTTAACTTCATTTTACACTTTACGCAAGTAATCTGGACTCTTATGTCGCTTAGTATCTTGCCATAAGAAAAATTTCGTTTTGCACTTAGAGTAAGGCATTTTTGATTTCGATTGAACATCGATTATCCGAAATCGAAAATAATCGAAAATGTCTACTCTAAGTGCAAAGCGAAATTTTTCTATGGCAAGATACTAAGCGACATAAGAGTTCAGATTACTTGCGTAAAGTGTAAAATGAAGTTACCATGCAAAATAGTATAAAAGTATGGAATCCTCGTTAATGTGGAAGCCTGACAATAACACCCATAAGAAAAAAAACAGACTTTAATTTTCGGATAGCTTGAATTTCGGGTAGTTCGAAATCGGGTGCATACCTAGTATAAAAATCAAAAAATGTTTTCATCCTCAGTTTCATATGCAGAATCGAAGCCCCCAAGAAAAAGTATAGGTTGTAAATTTTCAAGTGACCGCTTTATCACGACATGCTCGATCCACTCACGAATCCTATCTTAAGCTCTGAGCAACATGATGGTGAAAGCTGCAGGTTTCTATCTCATTCCTATCGAAAGTTATTCAAAACGCATCCGTGTGTCTTGACTTCTAGCATCGATTGTAGGTTTGATTATGCTCGAACCTTAGCGAGCCTTGCAACGGTTCACGCAGTACTGAACGACTGTCAACGTGAACTGTCACACTATAAATTACACGTTGTATCGAAGCATTCTGCCTATACTATACAGGGACAATCAAAATAGTCGAGAGTCTCAGTCGCTTGGGTCTTGCGTACTTTCCATCAACATCACTATGTTCGGGTCCTTTCCAGTCTAAATGACGGGTGGGCAGTATATATTCGTACGGTACTAGGCCTCCAGGACTGCGCATTCGACGCTCTTGACAATTTCGATGAAAAAGCACTGGCCATGCATGCGACATTTGTGTTTACCATAGGACCACTATGGCTGAGTGTTTGTGTTGTTTGGCACGTGCTTCAAAGGTACCGTGTTCGAACCTCGGCACCACCCAGTCATAGAATAACCTTGGACAAGTTACTAACGGCTATTGTCTCGGATCACTCGTCCGATAGCATGCTCACTACGTTGTGGCACACACCGGTACTAGTAAACCCCCTCCATAATAGAAGACCACCTGGTCTTCTACTTTGTCCCGCAAGTCGAGTTCTAAACGGTGGTCTTCTATTGCGGTCAAACTTTGTCGCCTGCTAGTAGTCCAACAGTAACCCCGACGTACCTAAAGTCTACCCCCATTAGAAGTACGTTTGGGTGGAATTTTTTCTCTTTTCCGTCTCTGAAGATCATCGGCTGTAGGGAAGATATCAGCTGTGGGAAGATATCGAAACTGCTCTGGTCGAACTGCTAAGTGTCACTCAGCACATATGAAACACATTTCAAAGATCTTGTCCGCGTGGTTTCACTACTGTTAGACTTCGCTATTGTACAACTGAAAAACGAAATACTTGAAAAAGTGTTATACAACAGTTATACGTTATAGCCGGTTTAGATCGCTAAAAATTATCAGAAACTACTCGTGAGTAAACTGAAGTTGGACAGTGCAAGAATAAAATTTTTCGAACTTTGTTGCTCCATACCGTCGCTGATTCGAGTCAATTGAAAACGAGTGAACTTTTTATAATTAAAATAGTAGAGGCTTGTTTGATCACGAACAATATACATGAAAAGATCTTGGATCAAGTTATCAACACGAGTCACTATTTGATTTTTTCGCACTATAGTCCTTGGAGTTGGCATGATTCAATCATTTTCTTCATTCTTGCAGTTCTTGTGCACTGTTAGTACCTGTTTGTTGATTCTCATTCTTTCCTGTTGCTACTCTTGACGTCCTTGCGTTCCTGTCAGTTGTCAATCGTCGTCATTTGCCTCTTCAAAGTTAATCCACTTTCGCGCAATTCATTTCGTGTTTCGCTGATATTTGTTACATCCATTTGGATTCTACGCAATGAAGCACAAGATCTTGTTCATATGCGTATATGTGCGCAGATTTTCTACGGCCTTTTCAATGATATGAAGTGAGAACAAGACACGCTCCAACGGCCGAAGAGTATGACAGCACTTCAAGACTTTCCATCAAATGAGTGTAAATTGATCTTTTTTTCACGTTCTCTTCTTCCATTGTGTGCTTACAACATCACAATTGGCAAGAAAGTAAGAAAGAGATTGTTGCGTAAACGCTCGCTTACTTTTTTCTTTGAATGACTCGGCAATCGAAGGAGCAGCTGAACATATTCAAGTGAAACTAGCATTTGTCACACAGAATACAACGGAATGGGATCATGCTGCTGCAAGGGTGTTCGGGTTAGCGGTATTCCTGAGCAACAACCGTCAACAGCGACCGAGTTGGAAGAGCAACGCAAAAGATCCATTTCCTGCCACCCCCTTCCGATGCCAACAGGGTTCGATATCGAAAAAAATGACACACAGTCGACAGCTACTCACCTTCCTCCACTTCCGAACCAGGTAGATACCAATAAAGAGGACAAAGCATTGATTAATTTTCGCCTTCAGCAGCTTTCAAATGAGGGTGGTCCGGCAAATGAGAGTAAACCTGTCATCCCATCTCAGCTACCACCTATCCGACAAAAAATCGATTCTAAAAGAAAGCAACAGCGGTCTAGTTTTCGCCTGGAGTCGCGGCCAACAAGGTCCGATATCGAGGACGAGTACAGCCGAATTGCCACAACGTGTCTGCCGCCGCTTCAAAAGACCATTAATTCTGAAACCGATGACAATCTGGTGCAATTGCAGTTAGAAGAGAGCGATTTGGATGTCGATGATAATTCTGGTAGTAATTGGCGCCTCTTGGTGTTGCCCGAGAAGATCGATTTCTCCGAAGAAGGCAGATATTTGACATCGACTCCGATACCACCCAATCAAACACAGACGAATTCAGACGAAGAATACGCAAAGTCTAATGCTTATTTCTTGCGACCAGTTTCGAATCATATTGTTTCTGATGATGAACATTCATCTTCCCCATTGACTTTATTGCAGATACAACGACTTCGAGAACATATAAGTTTGGACGAACATTACAATCCCTTGCCGAAACATAACTCTCCGATTGATAAAAGCAGCTCGCGAATCTCTCGCATTAAAGAGGACGACATCAACGAGGACTATAGTGATTCGTTCGATGAAGCAACCATTCATCTATCCGACACATCGATTGTTGCCGATACTAGTACAATTGCTAAAATCGATGTTGCCCACCGAGAAGCATTCGATGAATCGTTTATGTCACAGCGTCAACGGGTAATTGGCAATAGTAATTATCGAATTATTAGCGAGAGTTGGTGTCCGAACTCGATTGAACAGCTTGTCGATCAGATCAAAAGCTTTTCGAAGAACAAACCGGTCATCGATCGTTTGTGGATCGTGTTCTACTGGATTACACGGCATATTGAGTACGGCACAGTACCATACATCGGCAAAAAACGTGAAGATAAGTCAGCAGAGGCTGTTTTTCGAACGACGAAGGGTATGTGTGAGGGGTATGCAAATCTGTTTAAACGTTTGTGCGATGATTTGAGCTTGTCATGCGAGGTAGTAAGCGGTCATTCGAAAGCATACGTGTTTGACCTATGCAATAGGGCATCCGCACCGGTCGAACACACGTGGAACGCCGTCGAGATCAACCAGCACTGGTATCTGGTCGATTTGACTTGGGGCGCCGGTCATCTGGATGACAACAAAGCGTTTAAACACGAACTGAATCCGTACTACTTTCTTCCGCGATCGAACGAGATGATCTACTATCACTTTCCCACCGATGAACGATGGCAACTATTGCGGCGACCCATAAAAATGGTACAATACATGCAGCTGCCCAAACTCTGGCCCAATTTCTTTCAGCTCGGTCTCAAACTAGTCAGTCCTCACAACATAATTCACGTTGATCTAGTCCCACACAAATCGTACGCAGTGGTGTTGATACGAGCACCGCTCGACGTGAGTCTTATAGCCAGTTTGACGTTGAAGAAGAAGGAGATTGACGGCGGGCAGCGAATTATGTTCGATACTCGGAAAGAACTCTATATTTGTTATTTCTCTCCAGCTTCGGTGGGCAGGCACACAATTTGTATCTACGCGAATCGAGGCAATGCTGAAGCTGGTTTATACAACAAGGTGGCGGAATTGGCACTCCATATCAGCCAGATGCCTTCGAAGCCGATCAGTTTTCCGCAAACGTGGAAACCCTTCTTCGATTTGAACCTTGAAGTCATTTCGCCGTGCAATACACACTTGATTAAGATGGATTATGGTGATACGCACACTCAAATTCTCATTCGAGCGCCCGACGATGTCGAACTCATCGGTCGGCTTACTATGAATCGTAGTGTGACAGTTTTCGGCGGAGATCGTGTCTTCTTCGATCGAGGAAAAGGTGTCTGGCGATGCATGTTTGCGCCGTGCCACGACGGCCTGTTCGAGGCCTATATCATGGCCAAGAAACGGTCAGATCCAGGCAGCTACCCGATCGCCGTACGGTTCAAGATCGCTGCGACCCGAATTCCGATGCCACCGCTCTCCTATCCGAGAACATGGCATCTTTTTCACGACCTCGATCTCAGGGTGGAAGTACCACTCGATTGTGCCACCGTCACATGGCCCGAGTATGCCTCATATGCCATCGTTTGCATACGTGCACCCGAGGATGTTCGATTGACATGCTGCATCCAGTACAATGGTATGAGAGTGGAGAATGGGTCATTAGTACAGTTCAACAGCAACAAACAGCACTGGCAATTGCTCTTTGCACCGGAACAAACAGGTGCACACAAGTTGATTGTCTTTGCTCAACTGAACACTGCTGCCGGATTCGTATCCGGGGCTGCCGTCGAGTTTCATCTCAATGTCATGCAACTTCGACATCCGATCAAGTTTCCAGTGATCTACACAACATTTCTCACCAAGAAATGTAGAATATACGAGCCTCTTAATGGAGTCATAAAGAGCGGCGCCATCATGTTTATCCATTGTGAGATACCGAATGCCAAACAAGTCGACTTGACAGTCGATTCGAAATGGCTTAAAGCGGAAGGCTATCGAAACCCAATCCTGAAGAGACTAATTACCGTTGGGTCAAAAGAGGTGATCATTTATGCTAAGTATGACGAGAATGCGACCTACAATGAACTTGTCAAGTATACTGTTCAATGATTGCCCACGTTCCAGCAGAATAAAGATGAAACAACGTGGAACTTTGCTAACAGCCCCCTGGAGATTTAAAGAACTTTTATTTCCTGAAGATATCTACGAACTTTTCAATGCCATTGTAGGAAAAGAATTAGTGAAGAAGAAGCATGCATTTTCGAATCTATCCAACGGAGCACAAGAGATTTTGACACGTGAAATGGTCATTCGAAAGAGAGTTCGAGATTTGAGATTTTCTATACGCTTCAGGGATACTCGATAAAAATTTCAAGTAGACCTGAGGTCAACGTTAGGTGAACCTTTTAGAAAAACTCAGGTGGCCCTTAAAGGTTGAAAAGGTCGGTTGATGATTTATGGTGAATAGGAAAGATAATGTACCGTAGCTCTACAATGATCTGACGAAAAGTCTCGTTAGAAAACGGAAAAATCTGCTGGGGATTATTGTAAACACAATATGTTGAATCATGTGGTTCGACAGGAACGCTTGGTGACTTTTGGTGACCTTTGCATGCTTGTACCGAAAGTGGCAAATTTTAAGAGCTTTGTCCACTCTCAATTGAAACCCAAGACTTGCACCCCAGAATGATGTTCTCCTCGGTTTGGCTATTGAACAGAGCTTTTAGATTGAAAAACTGAAGGATTTTGTAGACTTCAAAAAGGGCAGTTGATTTATTTCTCCAGTTTTTGATAGCGAAAGCTGCTTGAAGAATGAGATCGTACTCCACTCCATCCATTGTAGCGTAAAATGTCAGATATTGTTCGACTATAAAGTGTAAAAGAGGTGAAGCTTCTCCTATACAAGGTGGTGCGAAATCTTTTGCAAGGGGTTACAGTTCCAACGACAAATGATATAAACATGAATTATATACCAAATAAAAGCGCATCAAAAACAGAATTAACGAGTATAACCGGTAATCTGTAGGTTCATTATGAGCGATAGAATTATGGAAGTTTCTATCGGGAGCGTGATAACTACAAACCAGTTGGTTTTCATGCAGCAAAATTCCACAACCCTTCTGTACAGATTATAATCTAATTATTCTCCGCTTCGACCGCTACACTATATTTGCGTATTCTTGTATATTACCAGGGAGAATACACGAAGCAGAGCAAGCCCAGCACATTTTATAGAAACCTATGTATTTTGCGTATTCTGGTGTATTCTCGTGTATTGTCAGTGAGAATACACCAAGCCCAGCAAGCCTGCAAATAGTCTCTTTTTAAGAATACACTGCGTACTGATATTCTGACATCTCTGTCACAAACTGAAAAACCAGCATTCTTTTCAATCTCCCCTGAGCATTCGAGATATTCAGCATTTGCCCATCGTCACAGAAACAAGAGGTCGATAACGAAGCTCCACATAGTACCGAGGGATAATCTGAGAAATTTTCGAGATGTTCGACCGTCAGACTGTTCAGACGTGACCTTAGAAAGACGACAGAAAATATTTTCATCAACTAAACGTGGAATGTTTTTTTGTACAAGTGTCAACTAAACATCAATCGGTGAACGACAACATTGTGCTAACAGAATATAGAACTATCACGCGGAAAAGGTTCTATTTCATCAAAATGATCAATCTTTGAAATCGATCACGGATATCCAAAAGAGTCACACGAAGTCGCCCGACAGTGAGAAATTTGGTGTCGCTTTGTCAAAGAACATTTTTGTCTGATAACCGCCATCCTTGAAACGATCCTAGGTGTTCTGAACACTTTACACGCAGTGAATAGTTTGATGTAAAACGACGGGTCGATGTCAAAATCGAAAAAGCGCTTTCCTTGTGTCAGTTGTTTCTCTTCTCTCTGTTTCAATTTCATGCCGAAGTTGTTTTGCTCACTTATTAAATTGAGATACAGATCACTTTTCTTTATTAGATGCTCAAATGAAAGACAAAGCAAGTGTCGCTGTTGAGGATGAAACCTATTACCGTCTATGTATGTTATATTACCGCGTGGGTGTAAATCAATATACTGTTAATAAGTTTTCTGTTCGTCTGGAGAACTGATCACCAGTTGTTCCTGTAGAACGGAAACTGGTTACCAGTTCTTTTCAAAAAAACGAGAACTGCTATGAGTTCTTTTCAAGAATTCAAAATAAAATAAAACCGATGTACCTAGTTATATTGACTTAGTTTAGTCAACTAAACACACCATCAATCTCCGGCACACTACACAAAGTCAATGTAAGTAGGTTCACCGATTTTATTTCAGTTTTAATTTTTTGAAAAGAATTGATACCAGTTCCCGTTCAAAAGAACTGAACTGGAACTGTCCCACTCTTACATAACGGCGAAAAAACTGTATGTTTAAGACCCGTTAACGTAGACCTAACAGGCCGTTTACACGACGTTAGCGGTGTTCTGTGTGGCCTGAGAAAATTCGGAAATCACACAAAAATTGGTTTTCCGTAATGTATTAAAAAACGGCCTGTTTAAAGCATCTAATATTGTATGTGTCATGAAACATTCAAAAATCATTTTAAAATTGCTCTAACATAAAGTACTGAAACACGGAGTTAATGTCCATTTCGCGTTCGCTACGAATTTAAAAAGCTTCAAAGGCCACATATAAGTACACTCTTATATCTAAACACTGCCAACTACCGCGAAGTCAAACAACACAGCAAAAGTTCACTTCGCGGCGAAATCAAATCTTCTACTCTCATCTACCCTCATCTATTCCGACTAGGCCTACATGCGTTAGATAAGGGTAGATGAGAGTAACAGATCTGATTTCGTCGCGAAGTGAACTTTTGCTAGTATTTTAAATTCTCCGTGGACGCGAAACAATCAATATGTGGGAAAACGACCTAAAAACGGACCGTTGAGTGGCTGTTAACGGCCTGTTTACGATTTAAAGCATGGTCAATTTCTCTATGAATAATAAATAGTCAGAAAACGTTCAGTAAAATCTCAATAAACGGTGACCGTTAACTGACTGTTTTCTGACCGTGAAATGTTCACGCTAAAAACCTCGAGCCGTGGGTTAACTTAACGATAATTATGAGATAAACGAGCCACAAACGAAAAAGAAAACAATAGTGACACAACCATTTGGAATTAAAATTCAGTTTTTGATCTTTTGAATAAGTAAAATGATCAGCAAATTACGTGGGGCAAAACGTATGTTGATACTAATTCCTTGTATCGTAATAGCTAGTCACCTGAAATTTTGCATGATCATAACGTTCACTGAACAGTGATAACGAAATAAGTTTGAGGCTGGTATGATGCATCAAGATTTGATTTTTTTCCGTTAAATGCCAACAACGTCTGACCCACGAAAGATGAATACTTTACTTTTGCACCAAAATGCAATCATAACTCTTCTATTTCTGGTTTAAATTTCATGCGTTAAATGTAATGATCAGAGAACTATAGCTATGCTACGATGAGCTACCACTTCTGAAATTTGATATCCTCTTCAAAAAATTCATAACTCATCTTAGAAACATTATTTTGACTTTTAGCTTTCAGCAAATATTCTGCAGTATCTGTATATTATTCATACAACTAACGATTAAGTGACGTATGGTTCACAAAATTTATTAAGAGTATATTGATTTATGCCTACGCGCTAATGTAACATACATAGGCGGTAATAGGTTACTTAATCGCTATAATCATACAAAATTTCAAACTAGCTATTACAATGTAAGGAATTCAGACATCAACGTACGTTTTGTGCTACTGCAGCTTTGTTTACTAACGAAAATCAGCTATCATCTACTCGAAAAGAAGCTCTCTTTCTACGTTTGATTGTTTGATTATACCTTGGTTCCATTTTTCGTTCACTTTTTACAGATTAAATAACGTTTTTTGCCACTCTTTTATCACCATAATTTTTCTTTTTTGTTGTTCACAGCTTGCAGTCTATTGTTGCATTGAATTTTAGCAATGCGGCATAGTTTCCGAAGCGAAAAATTGGCATCGATCAGCATCGATGCCAGTTTGGCATTGCCCGGGAACTGGTGCGCATCGATCATTGGCGATGCCAGTGACACATGGCATGGCATGCACACCTGTGCGCACCGCCGAAGCCAATCATTTTTCGTGCCACAGCATCGAATTTTTTTGCAGGGTAACTCTCGATGTAATTTTTTTATTTCTCAGAACAGTGTACAAACAGATATTTTTCTTTCATTATCCTTTGGACATTTTCCACTTAATGTTGATATCCTTATAGAAAATGCTGTTATTACGTATACAAAATGTTTTCTGTTTGCTTGATCTCGATTGTGTCGATTTGCTTGAACTAAAGAGAAATGTGTGCATGTTTCATATTAAAAAATAATTCACATGTCGTCAGACCCGGTACTATCTACAATATTGAATATTTAACTAATATATTCAAATATAGAATGAATCAACAAGTCAATAACAATATTAATCATCTAGATAAGTGTACAACACCTGCGATACATCAAACACTAACAGCATTAACAAATAATATTCCAAAAACTATGTCTAAAGAACCATTTTTACACTTATTTGTTTAGAATATTTTAAACAATTTCAGCAAATCGAAAATAAATATGAGTACAATGAATGTACTCTACGATTTACATCATCTTTTTTGATATACGCCGAGAAAAATACTTATGAATATTCAAGAATAAATTTACCCGGTTCAAGCTAAGTGATTTCTGGTAAGAGATTTTCGTTTAGATTAGGCATTTCCTACCATGAAAGAGAGTTTCTCAGGCTATAAAAACTGTCTCTCATCAAAATGCGCTAGAAAATTTTATGTTCTGCCTAATTTTAACCAGGCTTGACTTCACTTGGCGGAAAAAATTTCGAGGGACGACTTGACTTGTGAGAAATAATTTTCCAACCTCGACTTGATTTGACTTGACTTGTGATTTGAAATACCTCTAACTTGCCCAGCTCTGATATAATTAATCGCACTTCTTTTCCAATGCACTTAGGCCATACAACGAATATTTGGGGATCATCAATCACGTGAAAGTGTACAAACATGTTCTGCTGTTAATCTCTACTATAAATCCTTAGTTCATCCACGGAACCATTATAATAACCAAATCCTAATAATCCAGTTGATGTGGTACATAATGGATAGTTAACGGATGCTTTTAGTGTACTGGCTATTGCCATATAATTTTGATAACCACTTGCCAGATATTGAGTTATAGGAGATGTTGTTGAATAAAGTGTTCCGTTTATATATAGTTTCAAATCGTTTCCTACAATGAATGTCTCAACCACATGTGTCCACGTGTTTAATGTAAGAATCAGACCGAGTGCACTTTGAACTTAAAAACCATCGCATACTTGTACAGCCAGTTGTCGTGATGAAGTAAAGCCAATGAACGGTAGACACCAACCACCTACCCCTAAACAGATTTCTCGTACAATTCACAATTCTCGATTACTCAATTCACAATTACCTGATGCATAGCTCGATACATGCACAATAGTACCATACAAAACGTTTGCATTAATCCATAGTCCAATTGAGAACGACGAACTCACAGTTCCAAGTGCGGTAACTTAAAAATATGAGTCAGTTCCGCCCGTAAATGATAAGGCTTGATTTCTCTGCCCGCTGATCATTGTCTGTCAGGCAGCAGTTCCCGCCAGCATATTTGGACGAGTATCTACAAGCGATCCAGAATCAAAGGAAAAATATGCAACTAATGTTGCGTCATTTAAAATCTCACATGCGCTCTTAGCACGATTACTAATTGAAAAATGATCAACATATGCATTCAAATAATTTAATGGTGCACTAAGTAGCATATTTCTTCCAACAGTTGCGGGTCCACCTGTTCCAATAAAAGACCCACCTTGTAACATTCCATTTAAACCATATTGGAAAGCTGTTGGTTCAGCTATTCCGTTTACATATATCTGTCTTAAAAGCGTTGTTAAATCAAAAGTAAAAGCCACATGGATCCATTGTCTGAGAAGTCCTAACAGTGATGTTGTTCCTGCTTTATCATCCAAATAAAAGCCTTGATATAATACATTTGAACGTATCGTATAGAACAGACATTGATCCTTAGACTCTGCTGAACATTGACTAACAATACTAACTTCGGTAGCGTAGGTGTCATGCAGTCACGCTTGGACAAGGTGATTACTGCTTTGTCACTGTCATAATAAAACATCAATTGTTGCCGTTTGTCAATCAGTGAGAATTGAAAGAGAAAGAATGGTCGTTGATGGAAATGATATTAATAAAGTGAATTTATGCATATTATCAAATTTAATTCAGTTAGATTCAAATTTTTTATGGTGGACAAGAACACTTGTTGATATATTAAAAATATTTCATGAAAGTCATAATATTAATAATCAACATATTCAAGGTATTACAGCAGCCTTATTAGCATATTCGAAATTGAAACAATCACCGAAAGGTGTCGAAACACATTTACGTAGTTTATTAATTTCATATGAAAATATTCCATTAGAACTTAGTATGACGATATTAAAGAATATCAATGTCAATACATTATTTGACCAATGTGTAAAACAGAACCAATATATAAAAAAAGAAATGTTTAAAGTGGTCAAGTGTGTTTTATCATTGGATATAGACGAAGATCGTTTCAACGATTTCATAAATATCATATCTGTACAATTTATGAATTATCCTAAAGTAGCCAGTTTACGAGGACATTCGGGTAAGAATGCGTCAAATGTTTTCCTCTTAAAACATAATCTGAAAGACGCCTTGTCAAATCCTACACTTTCCGAAGCGTGAAGTTCGTGTAGACGGGCATGGTGCACACACTTTTTTCTACACATTAGATAGGCTATTTGTTATTCACAGGTATAAAATGCATAGATATCAATGTGAGTTATTTTAAAACAAAATATGATGGTTCATCAGAAAAATATTTAATCATCGATTTATGTACAGTTCTTATTCACGAATGATTGCACTCTGTTGTAAGAATGTATACACAAAACTACAATTTTTCTGCGCCAGAACAAATTATCAGTGACGTGATGGAACAAGGTTTAGAAAAAATGTTATTCACATGTGCACCAGCATGGTATTTGGTTGAATTATATGATAATGTTGGTATTTACAGTGAATTTATTGACGAATGGTTAAATAAAGTATTAAATGGACAATAACCTCCTCGTCCAGTTGCTGATTTCTCGCATAAATCGAGAATATCTGTTGGAATCGGAATGGATTTGGAACAGAACAGACAAGTTCATTTTTATGAAATATCATGAAATCGAACGATGTATTATGACTCATGTCTCTTCTTTGTATTGTATTTCTAGTTGAATATCTTACATTTCATCTTCAGTGTTTTCGAAATCAATTATTTGGACAGAGGTTCAATCTGTTTTCAGCATACACACTACTGATCTGAAAAATGTAACAGAGTGATGCCAAGGCTATATTTCGCAATTTAGTATCTCGAAATTTCAATATTGAATTTATGAGACCTGTGGCGCCCTCACGACTTATGGAAAGCGTTTTTCTTCTAATTTTACAAAAGCATATGGACTAGATGCAGTTTTCAACGCTGATCAAGAATATTAACAGATAGCTGCTTAAAACTTGTTGGAGTGCAAAATTATAAATAATTCCATGGGGAGAAGGCGTAGAAGAATAAGAGCTCCCAAAAGATGAGTTCTCATACGGCCATTTTCCATTTCACAAGACTTTTTCAAATTTTTTATATAATTTGTTTTAGAGTGTTATGCTGACGAGGAAATGTATCCAAGTGATAGGTTTCCTCGTAAGTAAAACGTTGGCATTGTTTTCTCAGAAAAATGAAAAGAAATTTTGCACTCTATTTTATACCCTCAGTTATCTGAAAATCTTTTTTTGTCGAGATTCAATTCATATGTTATCGAGGATTATAGAAAGGGTCACGTGCAGTTCTAAAATGACACACTTTTGTGCTGTGTGAGATTTGACAGACGAACTCGAAAAAACATGTTTCGACAGGAATCGCAGCTCATTTTTAACAAAAGTCAGATAAGACAAGGCAGCGTGGTCGAACAGTCTAAGGCACCCATCGGCTTGACCAGACGTTACGGAATTTCATTTTTCAGAATTTTGAACCCTCTAGTTTTTGACATGGATGAGCCACAGAGTTAAAAATTTTATTACAAGTGTAGTTTGTGAAGTTCTAGCTGCGGTGAAAATTTGAAGTCTCTGGCTCGCATTTATAGACAGAAAACTTACTCACTGTTACGGAATTTCAAAAAATGGAAGTGATTTTCGAATGTTTTCTGTATAACAAAAAATGCTCCGAATGTAAATGTGCTATGAACAAATTCCGCACGACGAAGTTGTAGGTAAATATGAGATATGATCAGTACGATACGTTTACTGATTTATTACGTTAACATAAAAAAAGCACAATTTAATCACCAGTGAAATTATCCTGTATTTTTCGAGGAATAAAACGTAATGATTCCGCATGAGATAAACACGCTTAAAAATAGAATATTCGACTCTCAGTGCTATTTGAATAATGACGTATTGCTATTTTATCTGTATCTAGTACAGTTAGTGAGTGAACTTTTTGAATAGCAGGTACTGTCAACGAGATTATGCGGTACGCCGAAAACAAATCATCCTGGGACCGAATTGTCGAGCCTTTTATGCCTGAAAAGTCTAAGAAGCCCGATCGATGATGATGATGATGATGACTGACTTAACATGAGCAAATAGAGATGTCAGAGCTTATAACAATACTGTTTCTTATTTTTCATTAACGAGGGAAGTTCCCCAACTGTTCGCTTTTCGGATGAAACCTAATGAATACTAGGTTATCGACCATGCCGATTCCGAATATGATCATGCGGATTGCCCTTAGCCTTTTGAAGATCCGGTTTTCTGTGCAACCAGTTATTCAGAAACTCTAAAACATGACCAAAACCTTTCTTAATGAGGCATACTTGCTCGTAAATTTCTGATTAAAATGAGACATCGCCCAGCTCTACATGACCTTTCTTTGCATAGTTATAGAATTTATAAGAAAAGACCTAAATGTTCATTGTCAGCTCAAAGCTACAGAAATAAGAAGAAATTAGTTTAGGTCTTTTCATGTAAATTCTATAACTTTGCAAAGAAAGGTCATGTAGAGCTGAGAGATGTCTCATTTTAATCAGAAATTTACGGGCTACAATTGTGCCTCATTAAGAAAGATTTGGGTTATTTTTTAGAGTTTCTGAAAAACTGGTTTTCCAGAATACCGGATCTTCGAAGAGCTAAGGGCAGCCCCCATGGTCATATTGGGAATCAGTATGATCGATAACCTATTATTCTCCAGTTTTCGTTTTCTATTCTTATTCTAGTTTTCGTTCGGAAAGCGAACAGTTGGGGAACTTCCCTCGTAAGTGAAATTCCGTAACGCTACCTTTTGTAACTATATCGTATCACTTTTCAAATAAAAACCAGTTGAAAAGGTAGCCCTAGAAATACGAAATCTTAATATGCTAAATGACTTACAGAATTCTCCTAGCTTGTTTGAACAATTTTTAAAATACCGATTTTTCGTTACGGAATTTCATTAAAAATGCGCAAGTTTTCTGATTAATTTTCAAAAGCACGTAAAAGCTAGAACAAGAATTGATACGATCAGTAAACAGAACAACTTCTTCTCTATCCAGCAATGTATTTTTCTTAAGCTGA
>CAJNOQ010002807.1:0-22585 GCA_905250885.1 Didymodactylos carnosus | reverse complement strand
GAAAAAAATGGTATTCATACTCTAGAATTTCTCTTCTAATCAGTATTTGTCTATAATATTTGTGTTACAAACTGAAAATTATCTTTCGTTTTTACCTTTCGCGTGGAATATATTGTTGTTGGTATTATCGTTATTATTATTATTATTATTATTATCGTTATTATTATTATTATTATTATAAATGTCTGGTTTCTTAAAAGCGACCATTGTTTATTTCTTCTATTTTGTTGCTAGTAGAGTTGCAAATGGATACTTTAATTTCGTAAATTTATTTAAATAAAAAACGTTTCAATCTCTTATATGGAGGCCTTCTTCATCGAGAATAATTGAAATACAATATATAAAAATATAAAACTATTAAATTCTGTTAACGTTAACTTGCTGCCTACAGCAAATTTAATAATAAAAAATACTACAGTTTAAATAGTAGAGTTTATAACGTTAACAGAATTTAACAGTTTTATAATTTTATATATTGTATTTCAATTATTCTCGCTGAAGGAGACCTTAGTATAAGAGATTGAAACGTTTTTTATTTAAATAAATTTACGAAATTAAAGTATCCATTTGTAACTCTACTAATCTTTCTATTTCGTATCAACCAATTCTAAATTTCACTATATTTTGTTGTTCAATAATATGTATAATGATCCATAGTAAGCATTGAAATAAGATCATGATTATTACATATTTTTAAGATGCTTTCGGAAAATAAGATAAAAATATGTGAAAAGAAAAAAAAAATTTTCATTTCAGTTTTTTGTTCTCTTTGAAAAAAAATATATCTTGTTTCAGATACAAAAATAGATGAAAACTGTTCAACATAAGTGGTGTGCATCTAAAAAATCAATAGTCTCATAAACAAAGAGTTTCTTCTTAAATTAGACTTTCGAATTTAAAATAATAATTGTCTTCTTACCTACGCCAAAAGGGTCTTAGCACCAAATTCGTATGTACAACATAAAAAGATAGTATTTGTTCATTCTATATTTATATATTGATATAAAATCGTAAAAGGTCATTCATTATCAATAAAATTTTACATGTTTTCCTGTATCAAAACCAAACTCAAACAATAGATTTAAGTTAATGCAACAGCTCTAGAGAAAGTGAGACAATTATTATTCACTGTCAATGAGAAAAAAATAAGATGATGATAAGCCTTTATCAAACATATGTAGTTGCATCATGAATACACAGACTATGATGAAAAAAATACCAAAAAAAAAATGTTGTCATATCAGTTTTTTTTACTCTTAAAATCAACTGAATGTCATCAGTGTACTAACCAATTTGAAGGTAATTTAGTTCCTTATCAGCAATTGACTTATTTATATGTATACCGTATGAAATAAGAGATATATATCTCATCACTTTTCATTCTTGCATGTGTCATTCATATGTACAAGATTAAATTTGAAAAAGATATTTTTAGATATCTATACTTAGATATTTAAACATTTTTTCATATTTTTTTAATACTCTTGTTAAAATAAATGAGAAATGCGTCACATTTAGTTATATAGAAGAAAGAACAAGATGTCTCTTAATTGATACGGCTATATTGGTCATCTGATCTCTCCCAAGGTTATTTAAAACTTATTTGTTTAATTCTTACTTTAGTAAGTGTTACAATAGTAATAGATGATGAACCCTGAAGGCCACAATTAATGATTTATAGATAATTTCTAACGATTTGATGCTTTTAGTAGTAATAATGATAGCAAATATATGCAAACTAAGGTGTTTTCTTTTCTAACTGCAAATAAATAATTTCAAAGTGTTTTTTTTTTTACAAAATATATATCTGTATCTAGTAGTTAGTCTTAAGAAACAAAAATATAACTTGTCAGAGGTTGTATATGTGTTTTCTGCGATCATCATCCTCTCATTAAGTAATAAAAAATAAAGCATAACATACCTTGTTCAACAAAAAATTGTTGGATAATACAATTTTAAAGGTTATTTTGACCATTACTACTTCATCTATTATTACGTCTAATAAAAATCTTTTTTCTATCAACACCTGTTGTATATACTAGTGCGCAAAATATAAAAGAAGAAATGCTCAGTTGGATTATATATTAATTAGACAGTTAATTTATTTCTCTCATTCCAGGGTAGATGATGATGAATGTGTATATGGTCACCATTATCTCCATCAGTGATCAAGTGAAACCACACGGTTAGAAGTCACTTTTTCTTCTCTCTTTCTCTCTCTCTCTCTTTTCTCTGTTAACTAACAAGTAGAAATGATTAGAAAGATATGTATATATGACTAGAACTACTGTTCTGTTCAAAACATACTTTAATAACTAAACACATTTTTTTTTTCTCTAACAAAAATTATCAACAATGCGTGTGTGTCTATATGCGTATTAAGATGATGATTTTGCGTGATTCAAACAAGTGACCATTAATATCAAGCGAAATTTCAAGTTATAATATATGAGGCTACGATGTATATGATAAATGATCAAGACATTTGGCAAACCCAAATCAATTAATCTATATTTCAATTAATCTCTCATGTTCAAAAGATTTTGATACAACTTTTTATATTGATGTTTTAGTGCTGTAACTCTTTAGAGATGTGAATATAACTGATAAATCGGTCAAATATCATTATAAAGTCATAATACTCAACTTTTCTCATCGGCTATTAATCGTTGCTGATGAGCTATTTACAAGTGAGTGATAACCGAGACATAGAGTGCATGCGCGTGAAATTCAATGAAAGGAAAAGAAAAATAAACACGGCTTGTTCATATGGTAATCTTTGTATAAAGTGCATCATACATCAATTTCACTAAATAAATATTCAATTCAAAATATATACTATTGAATATGTCTGCTGTAGATTATTAGTGTACGATTTAAATCGTTCAGAATCTTCAATTATTCAAAAAATTTGCTTAGCTTTTCCCGAAACGCTATTTTCATTACTCATTACGTACATTGACGAGTTTCCATTTTGATACGGACGAATAGCAGTATCATTTTGGCACCAAAAAAAATCACTTAGAATGCTAAAATCTATCTGTCTATTTTTTTTTTATGCAATTACCTTGATTTTTCTTTAGACACAGATAATAGTAAATATGTTCAGTTCAAGGTATCATCAACATTATCTACGAAAGGCACACAACGCATTTTTTGACACACAACGCAAAAATATAGCCATATGGACTATATGTATTCTTTTCATTTAACTTTTTATTATATATTACTAAAGCACTAAAAGAGTGAGATTTCAATCGCATAATTAAACTAGACAATGACAATGAAATTGGTGCAGTAATACGTACGTTTCATTATGAAAAAAGGTAATATCTACTATAAAACAGAGTAATTGTTATCTATCGTTTCCAATTATGAATCATCCTCTCTCTCATTTTACAGGTTTATGTTAGTGATATTCAACAGTAACTGACGATGTTATGAATAATTTATATTCTAAATAGTGTAATCTCGGTCAAAGAAGATGATGAGTGCTTGGAATATTCTCAAGTGACAAAAAAACATATCTAATCCACAAATTTCACGTATCTTTTAACGATTTCTGTCCATAAAGAGTATTCAAGTGATATATATCTCATAATTACTCAGATCAGATAACTTATCAAGAATTAATACTTTGGTTGAAAATAATTTTTTTTCTGTGCGCTTCAAACGACTCACCAATATGTCACATGAAACTTTCTAGACTCTCACCATTATTCAGTAGTAGTTTCTCTTTTTTTTCTAATCTCAAGACCTAATTAAATTTTTTGTTTAATTATTACTCTTGCATGATTTTTTGAGACTTCTACCTATCTATCCAACAAAATTAAATGAAAGATTTATCTATGATAAGTCCATACTTTTCCTCGCACTACTGTAGGGTGTATAAGATGAATTCACTCTAAAATAAGTATCTTAATTTAAAAGACATAAGTTAGTTGCGAATTAGTTATCTGAATCCATC
This sequence comes from Didymodactylos carnosus, assembly GCA_905250885.1. Taxonomy (NCBI): domain Eukaryota; kingdom Metazoa; phylum Rotifera; class Eurotatoria; order Philodinida; family Philodinidae; genus Didymodactylos; species Didymodactylos carnosus. The sequence goes on along the minus strand of CAJNOQ010002807.1, from coordinate 18,618 downwards.
TATTCTTCTTTTATCTGAATTCATCGTATTTTAAGATGAAGAGTTTTGTTGTAAGTTCAAGTGTCCTATTTGGTATCTTATATAAACAATACTCGCAGACAAAATCTCGTGATCAATAAGATGATATTTTATCGAGATTGGTCAAAAAATATTCGTTTACACAAGAATGATGGCTTCATTTATTCAAGAAGATGATAAAAAATACAATGCTCATGTCAATAAGGACTACAAATTTTAACATACGTGTTTTTTTTATTATTTGCAATCTTCATTCATTCCGAAAAGTATAAATATACAATATAATGTATATACAGACATGTTCTCAAATTTCTTGATCATTCTCATTTTACACACAAAGTAATAAACGTACACGTGTACACTATGCACGGGCAATTGAAGATCATCGGTTTCATCTTGATCAAAAATAATAATAAAGCAGCAAAAATTTAATGAACTTCTTTGATAATAACTGTCTTCATTTAATTAATAATAATGTAATATCTAGTATACGAAATAATTTTCCTACCTAATTTCCTTTGGTTTGAGTTTGTTTTTTTTCATTATAGCTTCTTTTTCTTCTTCCTTTGTGTGTCAAAATATCAAGTGTCTATTACTTGAACATGTCATTTTCTCTCTCTTTTTGTTAAACATATTCTAAGGTGGAACATCTACATATATTCGCGAACAGATCTATTCGCATACATATACACGAAAAAAAAAAATCGTCTTTCTCTGTTGATGAGCACAGCAAAATCTGATGAATGACCAATGTCCGTGTAATAGATTTGTATATGGTTTAATGTGTGACATACTACTGTCAAAAATCTTTGTGTTAAATCCTTCAACATTGTATACAAAAGATCTTTTTCTCTTTCTCTCCTACATACACATGCACTGTACATTTTTATGCAAATAATTTTTTATACATTATACACTGCGAACAAAATCGGTGAATGGAAAATGTATACATATGAATGATGGTACAAAAAATACTTAAATAGTTCGATATTAAGCTTCAAAAAAACATTCTGGTTCAAGTATACTTCCCTGCACGAATTATGATGGTGATTAATGTTGAGAACACTAAACAAAAAATAAGTTGGCAACCATCGCCCACAATTTTATTGCCCTCTGTTACGATTAAAAATTCTGTTTTTCAACTTCTCTATTAAAGACTGATTATCAAGATATTATAATCAGAAAACATAGCATTCTTCGAAATTGAACTACTACGTTATATATATCAACAAAGAGGTTCAAATGTCTACTTTTAAAATGTCTATTTTTTTATTTTGAAGCAACGTTTTTGTAGAGTTTTCTGGAAAGTCTGTAAAATCAAATATGTTTGTCGATAAATCAAAGTTTATTGAGCGGACATTTCTCTTTATAATAAGAAATAATGCAATTCTGTTCGATATTTGGGAAGAAAGACATGAATAATTCAAGAATATACCGATAGTTAAATAGTTGATTTTTTTCATTAGCGATTTTATTGCTACTTACCATCCCATGATATCCTGCTCTTTCAGTAATATTTATATGTTTTTCCAATGCGATTCAGTTTAGTCTAATGATAACAAACTTTCTTAATTGAAAGCACAGACAAGTAAGTTGAAATTGATTCAGTCGATTATTTAATCATGTTAAGGAAAAAAACACACTTCTTTCACCACGGCGAATGAACTGTTTGCAATTTTAACGTGAAATCTCTTCCAAAAAGCTACACAATGGAAATTTGATATTCTATCATACCAGATTTTAGATTTGGGATACTAGATTAGTTTAAAACAATCACGATCTTTATAGCTGATATCAAAGATATCAAAATACAGAACAATGCCTCATACACACACCCTTTCTTCCAGTGCCGTGGTGAGAGAAAAAAGCAGGAAGGATGTAAATTTTTTTGGGAGATAGCCATAGAAGTCAGAAAACACAATTTCTTTTATACACATATATCCATTAGTTATTATCTTCGTTATCAATTTGAGCTTTTTTTCTCTTTGAAGAAAACGTGGGAAAAAAATATTGCTCTCAAATACTTTGGGAGAAAAGATGGGAGAAAGCAGTTTTTCGTTAAATATTGATTCGATTCGCTACTAAATGTGGGCAAGAGCGCTGACGAAATTTTTAGGAGAAAAGAGATTGTTAAAGAGAAAAGATTTTTTTGATAAGCAGGAGAGGCGTACACTCCCTCACACCCCTCCCTTAGCCACGGCACTGCTTTTTTCTCCAATAACTCTAGAACGACGCAACATCGCTGATTGAAAATTTTTCGTAACCTGTGAATATGACAATTTATGTCAGTTGAAAGTTTGATTGAAGTCGGTTACGCAGTGTAAAAAACAGCTTTCTAAATAGAGGATCCTTTTAAGTAGTTCTTCTGAAAGTCCACTCTATATAGCTATGAATAAAGTCATTTTTGCTTTTTACTACTCAATGAGTTACGTGCGTTAGATGAACGATAACAAGTACACAATATTATAAAAAAATAAATCCAATTAACTCTTAGTGTTTCGAATATAACTGATGCATCGTACTCTTTAAGTCGGATGTACGATACGGTCCGATTACCATTCATAACAACAGATGTCGGTAACAAACATTGAACTTTTATCCTTTCTTGTGAAAATATGTCGCTAGACTTAGCATGTTGTATTATAACACTAATACGCTCTCTAGAAATGGAAATATCATTGCTTCCAAGTTGAAGAATTGATTTTTGTTTATTATTTTGTCTGACCAAGTTTCTGTTGATTTTGTATTTATAAATAAACTTTTTTTATTTATTGATTATATAGTAAACATATTTGTCGTTAAAAGTACTAAGCAAACTAAATAGTTGAATTCCTGAACAAAGTTACTATGCTGCTCGATAAAACAAAATATGGCGTACGAAAAAAAATTCAATCATTTGCCTGAGTTTAAGGTGTTAAGTAAGGTGTAGCCTGGCTACATCTTACTTAATTTCACTAACGAGAGAGCCTCATCAAGTGATTCCTCGATTTTTATTTGAAATATAACAAGTAGTTTTTGATGCTGATTATGAACCTGATATTCATTTGTCTCATAGATCTTCTTGAATGAGCTTACAGAAATCGAATTTCAACAGACCCATCATGAACTTCCAATGGGACACATTCTAATGCTGCCAGATTGTAGGACACATCGAATTACTCATGCAGATAAATTTTTGAGACTATGAAACCAACGAAAAACCTGATCTTTTCAGCTTTTATTCCAGTGAAAGATTTGTAACTCTATAGAAATCAATTCCTTAGTCTCAAAACCTTATCTGCAAGAATAACTCGATGTACCCTACAATCTGACAGCATTAGAATGTGTCCCATTGGGAGTTCATGATAGGTCTGTTGAAATTTGATTTCTGTAAGCTCATTCAAGAAGATCTATGAGACAAATGAATATCAGGTTCATAATCAGCATCAAAAACTACTTGTTATATTTCAAATAAAAATCGAGAAATCACTTAGTGAAGCTCTCTTGTAATATTGAATATTATATATCGTACATTCGTGCTAAACATGAAAAATCACTCATCAAAGATTTTTTATCGTGCCTGCGTGTAGTTGATTCTTTAGATTTATAGTACTAGTCGAGTAGTATATGAGATAACAATATCTTAAAAATACTGCGTGCAGTTCTTGAGAGTCAGATTTGGGCGGGGGGTATTTATTCTTCTACAACTAAGCTTACAGTGCAGAAACAGAAATATTGGAGATCTGTTTCTTTCTTCGTTCGAACAAGTTTGAAAGCATCTTTTATTTGATCAGAGCTGGAGTTCGCTATACATTTTCTAAGATGAAGGAGTTTTTTCAACGTTGGCAAGGCTCCAGGATTGAATGTTTCAGAACGTCAAGGGTAAGATCATACACGATCTTAGTAAGATAGTTTTAAGAAATACTTAAAGTTTTTATTAGGATTAGATCTTGGTGGCTGACAGTCGCGTATAAAATATACGAAATAAAGGATACGGATTTATGTAAAACGCTTCAGTTTCAAATGGATGTTTAGAAAGATCACTATTTAACAGATTTAGTCAGAATTGGTCGACTTTTCATAAAACAGAGGTTCTTACCAGCTCTGACCAATTTCAGCGCACTTTCGGTTGATTCAATAACTTCAATCCCATTAACAGATAGAAGACGAAACCGAGTTTGTCGGGTATCAAAACTTGGTGGGAATTGGAGTTCTTTATAACGATGAATAGTGATCTACATAAGCGTCCACTTGAAATTGCTGCATTCATACAACTACCGGATAAATTTTGTGAAAACGTTATTCACATTGACGGCATTATTTTTGATTTTTACATATTTCAAAAACGAGCAATGTTTGTGATATGAAACACGACTAATGTTAACAGAATAAATAAATATTTATTGATTTACATACCGCTCATACTGCTGTTATCTGCATCCATTGGGTCTGAATAATCTCGCCGTTTTTCATAAAATTCTTCGGCCTCATAACTATACTCCTTCATTTTTAAATTGTCGTTTCAATTGTTTGGTTTTTTAATTAAGTAAGTAAATTAAGAATAAAATGAATGAACTAAAATAAGAAAAGATAAACAAATATTAGCAAAATATTAATATATTTATGGAAAAAATATTCTATTTAGCGACCTTCCAATAAGAAGAACAGATTTGTCCTTTTTGCTCTTATCTGTATATTGAACTAGTTCGACTACTTTGCGCTTCGAGTAAATAAAAATGACACACTTTCGAAAAAGACGACTTACGTAGTATCTATGGAAAAAGAAAAGTAAAGTTTTCTAAGCTTTCTATGTGAGTATTTTATAAAGATCTGATAATTTAGGTAGGTCTTGATATGATGAAATTTATTATCGCTTCACTGGTCGTATAGAAGAATGAATGTATTCTAATTAGAAAGAAGTATCTATCTTTGATTGAACAGTTGTCAAGTATGAGTTTACTTTGTTCGACAAGAATGTAAAGTACATTACTTCTTTTGTAGATCATGAAAACATGTTTCGATTACAGATACAAACATATACACCTATACATACACAAACATATACGCATACATGTTCTTCTTACAAAGACAAAAAAAAGTCTCTCTCACTTTTACGTAAAAACGAAAAAAGGTAGGAAATGTCAAAATTTTATACAATGAGCACTTAAGACAACAAAAAAAACACCGAGTTTTATGAACCACAAACTACACGCATACATTAGGTAATACATCACAGTGATTGTTTTTTTACTTCTCCTTTTTCTTAAAAAATTTCGTTTTTTTTTTTTCTTCATTTTTCAACAGTCATTCATTCATAAGAACAGCTCGCGATACCCACAGACGTTTAAACAGAAACCTCATAATCATATGAATTGTATTTTACAATAACACTGTACACAATGACGAGAAACCTTGAATTCAAGTTCACCGGATAATCTTGTTATGTATATATACACACACACTTACACATACACACACACATACATACATGTACACACAATGTCTAAAGTATGATTTATTATTTGAATAAAGATTTAAAAAAACAACAACTATTTTATGTTTTGATTGATATCCTAATCTTAAATTTAAAAAAAAGAAAAAAGGTGAGGAGAAGTTGATATTTAAAGAAAAAGATAACGTTAATAGTCTTTTCTTTAAGAAACGTACTATTGAAATAAAAAAACATCTTCCTCTTTGTGCAAACCTTCATTTGAGTGGGCCTACACTTACAAACAGATTAAACTTTAGAAATAAAATCAAGCTAAAACTCCCACGATAATCTTGCGTTAGAAATCGATTACAGGTTTAATCTATGCACAGTGAGTTTAGATTTATGAAAAATAATACACGATGTTCACACACTTTATCATCTCTTACACCTTTAAAGTTGATTAAATTTATTCTAATGACTTTCGTTGCTTTGTGCACAAATGTCAACATCTTTGGTGTACAAAGGATCAATTAAATACGATATGTTTTATGTTCACAACACTTTAATAAAGAATCCGTGAATGAAGTCTCTGAATTTTTATACTATGAAAGTACTTTCTGGATGTTATTCTCAAAAACAAGAGTTACTTCTAAAATATATTTTCTAAGTGTCGAAAAGATATTCAGAACAGACCCGTTTATCTTAATTATTGTTTTAGGCAAAAAAATAACTGATAATAGTTATTTTCTGTCAAAATGCTAAATACTATTTCTCAAAATTGTCTCTAGTATCTAAAATTTATTTCTATGTAGTCAAAACTCATTGAGTTTTAGTGAAAAATCGAATAAATGAACAGTTTGTACTCAATGATGAGAAAAATGTTGTAAATATATTACGATAGCCTACCTTGTCGTTATAATTCATTCAACATGAACACGAAAAAAAACAAGGTTATAGAGATGGTTATCCCGATTTGATTTGTCTTGTCCACCTTTTTCCTTTCTCTAATTTGCCTGGTGAAAATAGCACGATGAACGAATATATAGTACACGAGTCTCGTTATCTGTAAATATACATCAAGTTCAAAATTATAAACACAACCTCGCGTCTTTTTTTTTTTTTGTTCTTTCTTTTTATTTCATCCGTTTGATGAAAACAGAACGAAAAAATGATTAATGTATAATAATAATACATTATTTGAACTCCCACGCAAAATAAGAAGAAATAAAATTCTGTAATAGAGATGTTGTCTATCAGAACAAATTAAAACGAACTTTCTCTAGTTAATTGATTTACTTTTTAAAATTTTTGTTTGTACTTACTCATTTTGTTTAGTTTAATTTAAACAATAAAGAGAAAAGAAGGAATATGACAGAGCCTAGTAAATAGTCATTTCATTAAATGCATAAATATATTAAAATAAGTTTATTAATGAAAAACATTGAGTAATTCATATGACAAATACATTCAAGTCGTTGTATATAGATTTGTTTTTGCGTACATAATGTACTTTTAGCGTTTTGGACTGATGCACAAAACATCTGCTGTCGTATTTTATATCTTTGCTTTCCGGGTTTCCTTCTTTCTTTTTTTTCCTTTTTCATTCTTTCTTACCATGTGTGGATCAAACACGGGAATATAAAACACAAAATCAGAATACACTCAATTTTATTTTCAGCAAAAAAAAAAAGAAAAAAAGAATCGCCACTCTTTTTTTTTCTCTATGCTCTAACCTCAGATGATGTTACGCAAATAAGAAGTGTATGTAAATGGGTTTTTCGAGATATGTTAATGACATTTGTGTGTTATTTGAATGCTAATTTATTTGTCAAGTGTTTTAAATGCATACCGAATGGTAGAGACATTCGACGACTACTATCCGTCTTAAAATAGAATGACTTTGAGTCTTTTTGGAGTAACTCTTTTAAGTAACATAATAGAGAAATGCGAAAAAAAAACGATTTTTCAAGATTGTTTCATCTTTCTTCAAAATCTATAGATCGTGAAGAGTGCGGGAATATTTTATAATATTCAATAGAGTTTATTCTAGAAACCAAGATGTTGAAGAGCTCATTTTCATTTGAAATACGAAGGGAATATAAAACAAAACAAAAATATGTGATGAAATTTCACTCTGATAGTAGAGTTAAATGATCAAACTGTCAAAAAACCTTTGTACTGATTCTATTTTGAAATAGATAGTGATTAGTGGTGCGTAAAAAGACAGAGTCACTTTTGTTTCTATTTTCAAAACATGGAAGTAAAGTTTGATGAGCTTGTTCGTTCTAGATTCAAGAGACAGAAAATATTCTGTCATACAAAAATCTCTCTATCTATAAATTTTCACATATTGTTTCGATAGTGTAGAAAGTAACACAGAATAAGAGCAGGTAAAAGAAACAACTGTGACAGAAGAAGCAGGTTGTATTTTTTTTATAATCGGCCAAATTGATTATTCATTAATGTTTTTGTTAGTTATTCATTACAAGTACTTTGTGTGTAAAAAATTTATCTTTATCGTATTAATTCTCATCAAGACATAAAATTTTTTAAAACACTTCATGACTAATAATATATGACCCCAATATAACAGGTCATTTCTATGTCTAGTGTTTTTAGTTCGTATGGTACATACAATTCTGAATCCCCTGAAGAATTTTTGCATCCACTCTTTTCACTCACTTTTTTTACATTTTTTTACATTAGATTGTAAAAGATTAGTCAAAAGCTGAAAGGTCACTAACATGTTGACTGTACACAGCAGTTGTGTTTTTTACCTATTCTTACGCTACGTTACTTTTCCACATAATGAAACAATAGATGAATATATTAAATAGAGATGTTTTGTAAAACAGACGATTCTCTATCTCTTAGACCTAAAGCTGATGTCTCAAACTTTATTTCCATTATTTTAAACGAAGAAATCAGAATTAGATATTTTGTCCAGTTATGCATCAGAACTCAATAATATTCGACTTCATAATACTATTCCGTTGATAATTTTTGATCTATACCGATTGAATTGACCGTTAGTTAGTTTACATACCATCTGTTTTCCTATGTAAATGAAAATGTGTCCCTTTCAAGAAAAAATAATGTCTATGCCATGAGAAAATAAATTATGAGTAATTAGAGTACAAATTCTAATGTAAATTATAAATGTCCACTATAATTACTTATTTTTTTCTCTTTCAATATAACTAAAAATTATTGGAATACAAAAATGACGATAAAAAAAGAAAAATAGAATAAACTACGTTTTGTTATTTTCAATAAAATGCATACAATTTTCAGACTACAGTCTCTCTAAAGACTCGTATCATGCGATGTGATTTGTATTGCATGTTTATACATGTCAAAACAAATTACAACAAATTTCATAATTGTTGAACTTCATAAATATAGGACTCTATATCATCAATTAATCTTCACTAACCCTCAACATTCATTAGAAACAAAGGCAACAAAACGTTTTATCTTTTCGAGAAAAAAAAAACATTTCATTGAAAGATGAAACATAGTATTACTATATTCTTTTTGAATATCAAATTTGACTACTACTATTAGATCTATCTTTTTATTTTTGTCATATGACGACTTAACTGTTCATGTGCACGCATAAATGAACAAATGAAAAACTTTTTGATAAAATTTTCCATTTCAATAACATTGTTGGTTGAAAAGATATTGAAAATTTTTTTCACAATGATATCAACTCTTCCAAAAAGAATGAACTCTTTCAAAAATATCAATCATCGTTTTTCTAATGATTATAATTAATAACTTTTCTCCTATTAAAAAGAAATTGTGTGAATTTTTTTTGATTAAAAATAATTTCATTCTTTTTATTCGTAACGGAAAACTTCATTTCGATTTACCTTTGACTCGTCAATAGATCAAAAGGCGACTTCCTCTTACATCAAGGCATGCGCCGATGAATCGACATACCTTTCACTCGTTCGCTTACCTCCACGTCTAAATGACGTTATTTGTTGATATCATTTATCAGATATGTTCAAAAGAAATAAGAAGAAGAAATTTCCTCTTCTTGCCTTCTTTTAATTGGTAAAGAACAATTAAAAATGAATTTATTTTATGAAAAAAAAAAGTTGTATTATTGTTCTTTGTATTGAGAAAAAAAAAATTGTTCGAGGCTCCTTCTATTTCTGTTTCTTTTTCACACGTTCTTTGTTCAACATCATACACATACGAATATATATATATACATATACATAGAGTATCTTTTTATTTTTTATTTTATTTATTGTATAATCAGGGGAAGGCGATACGATACGTGTGTGTAGTAGTAATACAGTCTCCTTTTCTCTTGTCTAATACGTAACCATTGTAAAATTTCTTATACAAAAGGAGAAAATACCTGTTGGTAAAGAGCGGAAGGGTCCAGCGTGGAACAAAAGAGTGAGACAATGAATAGAAGAGGAAAAGAAATACTTATATACGCATGAACTACAGGTAATTTGATATTTTATGAAATAAATAACTCTGAAATAATGATATCGTTCAAAAAACTTTGACAATAAATTTTTGCTTCTTTCTTTCTGTCTCTCTTCATGTGTAATGTTAAGATTTATGGAAAATAAAATTTTATATCAGATTATCGAGAATCCATCATGAACAAGAAGAAGAGATCAATCATCTTTGAACTGTTCGTAAATAGAAAAAACGAGAACAATTCTTTTATAATCTAGCAAAGGGCTTCTACTTTCAATATAATATTGAATTTGGTGAGTATTAAAAGTTTATAGAAATTTTACACCGAACAGTATATTCTTCTGTTGACATAAAACAAATGGGACTCCGCGGGGAAGGGTTCTATGTACCGCCCATTTTATAACCTCTGTCCAAATGCAAATTTTAGAATCTAGTACATTAACGGTAAATAGCTGCTAGCAGTAAAACTAACCATTACCTTCGTATTAAATTAAAAAAAAATCAATTTTTTTTATGTTGATGATAACAATAACATAACTTTAGATAAAATTCAATTTGTGTGTAAAACGTACTTGAAAATATATACAAACTGAAATTAAACAATCAATAAAAAAACATGGCGTTGGTGTAATTTGAGAATGTGTACAAATGATGAAAATACGAAAAGGTTGATTGAAAGATATTTGAAACGATATCGTAAACATTTGAACACTTGAATATTCAGTTTCCAATGGTACTTTTAAAAAGAAATCTATCAAGAAAATTATGCTAATGCTCTCGTGTCCACAGAAGAATTAAGGTAAATATTGAACTATAAAAAAATCATAGATGAACAATAAATTTTTCAATTTGTTACCAAATCGTATGATATTCTTATCTGATGATGTTGTCTGAATTAAGATTTATTCTAGTTTCGAAATATATCCACTCTATTATCTTAATACAATTTTTCTTTAAAATGCAGCAAAACAATTTGTCGTTAGACTTCTGATTTTTTTTTTTCAACATATATGGCCGTTAGATGTTGTTCTATTTTTTTGTCAAACAAAAGTAAATATGAACACTATAGAAAAAAAAGCACTTTCTCTACACTGTGAGGCAATAGAAAAACGTAATAAGACACAACACATGAAGCCATACTTTACTGTCTACCACTGTGTTACTTCACAGGGACTTAAACGCTATATACGCACAACTTGTCGATAGCTGATATTCTATATGATACCTTAACAAGACAATACCTTCTTTCATAACGAGTTTTGATTTGAATGGAGCCGAATGGCTGTCAACATCTGAATAAATGTGGATCACCTTCTAGTTTGTTATTTGTTTTGTATAGGTCAAATGCGGATCATATCCAGTTTTAACCTCTAACTGGATATATCTTCTTGCTTAAACAATCTGTAAACCTAAGACTGTATACAAGAACTTCATATATTCTGTAAGTTTCATGATTATTAGGTATTTTTGTAATGAAATTTAGCAACAGATTGACGAAAATATATTCAATCTGGTACTAACATTGCACATTTGTGTAGTTTTAGCGTTCGCTAAAAGCTTAAACACTCGACTTTGTCATTCACCAAATCAAAAGCCATATTTAGGATTGAATTAGAATTGTTATCAATATTGGCTAATATTGACGTAGTAATTTTTGTTCATCTAATCTAAACATTATTTCCTTTGCAGCGAAACGAAAGCAGAACATTTTTATTAAAAATGGGGAAAAAGCAGGGAATATGGCAGGATTTGAGGTAAAGTTAGTTGTTTAAAACTACTTAAAGATTTTTTTTTTCCTTGTTTTAAAAGATTATACCTATCACAGTGAGATAGATGTATCTATCATATCATCAGACGTTTGACCTACTATATCCTGCTGTATTGTGAAAGTCTAACCATGATGTGATATCGTATTCATCGAATGAATTTTTCCGTCGATTTACATGAATACAATATTAAATAATGGTTTAGTGACAGCAATAAGCCTGTCTGTCTTATGATTTAAGAATTATTTATAGATATTAAAACAGTAGTTAGTTAAGTAGTAAGCGATACACATGATCAAGATAAATTTTATCAACCGTATTAGTGGAACTATTTGAAATTCATTTTAGTTGAAGGTATGCATATAACTGGCATAAAAAATATTTCCTTACACTTTTCTTTTTCTAGCAAGATTCAATCGTTAGTAATCAATATAACATAATCTATTTTTTTGTTTCTATGAAAAAAAAAATTTGCATAACATCTTTTTATATATCGTCATTCATATCCGTCGATTTTTCTATCTTATCCCTGCATACTTGTATCCGGGCACGACTAAAGAAACGTAAATATCCATACTTATCCAGATTTTCAATCTAATTCTTTTACCAATAATTCTTGCTAAACATATTTGAATATCAAAAACTTATCTTTATTGAAAAAATGTCTGTGCTTTCTACAGTTAGTCTGCATAATCATAAAAAAGAACAAATTGACAACAACAAAAGAAAACTAACACATTTGATTCATCGACACGATTCACATATTATGTCATAAATATGACATTTTTGTTTATCATTGCGCAATTTTTTCTGAATTTTTCGATGAAAATGGAAAACTGAAACTTTGTATCATCAGGAAGTAACAACTACACTGAAAACAGTTTCTAAAAAAGCTATCATTAGAAAAAAATGAATGAAATACTGATCACAAATATAGTATAAATAAAATCGACAAACGCGGAAATAAGTCTAGTCTTATTAAATTTCACCGGGCACACACATAACCAGTTGGTGCTATTCACAGTAATCCTACATGAAACAGAAAATAGCATGAATCATATCATCAACCACTTATTTGAAAAAATCGAATAATAAAAAGTTGAAAGATTATAAATATTATTTATTGAATTAATTTAAGAACGAATCAATTCTTACCTGCATTGTAAATATCAACTGGTAAAATTGGTACATTGTATAACATGTATTCTATTGTTGATAAACGTCCAGCAAAATGTCGAGCAATATCTTCATTTTGTATTGGTGTGATCTGTGAAGCAAGAGCGGGATTTGAGGTTATTAACTAGAAAATAGAATATAGATAGAAATAGAAATAGAAATAGAACCAGAAATGGCATAAAAATGAGAACATACTTGACCATTAATGAATATTTTAACAAAATTCAATGACCTAGAAATATACAAAAGTAAAATTAATGCTTATTACACTTGGTCAAGTGCTTATAACGTATACCAGTCTGATTTTCCTTTATCAACAAAATGTACTTCAACAATTTTATTTTTGATTAATGATGAAAATTGATTAGTTATTTTGCGTGACCAAGAAATACCATTTTTCGGAAATGACTAAAATAAAATGTTTTCATTTTCAGCATGATTAAAAACTCATTTGTTTTCCTTTACTTCAGCTAATGTGCAAACAACAGCCATTGCCGGAAGGCGTGCTAATGATTCATGTAATGGATATATTTTATTGATTAGTTTCGATTCAGTATTTCCATAATCCAAATATACAACAAAGACAGATTCGCCTTAAAGGTTAAAAATGATACTTATAGGAACAGAGAGTAAAAAAACCATTACTTACTATTAGTTTTTAAAAGAACACGTGCTCGATACCAAAAGTTATCTTCACTAAATTGAGTAGCACAAAAATCACCAATTGTAACATTTTCAAGAGGAAACATTGTATTCACAGATTTACTGTAAAATGTACTTGAAAAAAAAATGTATACTCTAAATGATCATAGTTAGGACAAAACCTAAAGCAGTCTCGTTCTAAGACCTTACAGTGTTTTTCTTCGGCATAGCACAGCAAATATCTGTTTTATATAAGGAAAAATAAGTTTCAATTTTCAGTTTTCTTACAAGAATATCCTTTTCTATCAGAAATTTCACAAATTAGCAAAAATAAAATATAACAGTTAACTCAATCTTCTATCATACTTCATGTCATGTGCCATTAATCGAAATTGTTCTTCGATTTGCGGTTTCATATTTTGTACGAAAAAAGCTGAAGGATGATCGACAATTTGAATTTCAGCATTGTGCCATACTGTGCCAGGTTGAATAACCTGCATTTTAATACGAGTTTTGCCAGGTACTTCTGATGCAAAAACAAAGAAACAGAAATATGTATGACTATACCTCATTATCTTGTATTTTTGTTCTCTTAACGTACGCGATTGTGATTCTGGCAATGATGAGGCATTTGAATGCGATGTGGTTTCAGGAAACGATGTTTTGTATGAGATTGTGTGTGATGGTGATGGCACGAGAGTGGCTAATTGTTGACCAGTCTAAATATAAACACAAAAATGCATATTGATAACTGAAGAATTTAAAAGCTCCTTTGAAGTGAAAGTTGCTTGATTACTATTTGCCTTACGAGTGAACCAGAAGCAGAATTTTTTGTACGATAATCATTGATTATTGAAGTTTTTATTTGTTGAAAATGATCAGCGTCGTACAATTGATAACCATTTTGATGAACAGGTATTGATCCAAATAGTTGAGATGGTGGTGGTTCATATAAGGACCGGACTGGATTTCGAAGAGAATTTGATGCTTGATTTGTATGCGGCTGAAAATGTACGACGTTTCGTTGTTGTCGTGGTTGGCAAACAGGTGGTTTTGACAGTAAAATATTGTCTTTCGTATCAACTAAATAAAAAATATAGTTTTCGGGAAAATGTGAAGCAACAGAGATATAGCGTACTAATTAACGTCCTCTCTCACAAAGTAAAAAGATTATTCTTCTCACTCCTCCTGTTCTTAAATAGAATAAGTTACTGATTTTATGTGAAATTGTGTCTATGGACAAAAACGCTTTTTTTCTGACCTTGTTTTATGTCATCAACTTGTTGCTGTTGTTCCTGTTCAACAATTGTATGTGTTGGATGTTGAGCTCTGCTTAAAGCTTCGGTGAGATTATCTGGTTGACTCAATAATCTGGCTATCTGATGTAAAAGTTCTTTTGTTCTGAATACATTTGGTTTTAGAAAATCTGTCACTAAATTATTAGGTCGAAGACTTTGACGTTTTAAGTTCCATATCCGTTTTATATCATCAAAATTACTATCAATATTTGATGTTAATGTTCGAACACTGTCACATAAAAATATCATTTCGTCAATATCTTCCAACGGATCGTAATCACAATTGTTCGATATTGATGTAGCCATCTAGAAATATGAAGATGAACTAAGGAACGATAAAATTTCAGAAAAAAAGAAATGGCAATATCAATAATTTTATGTTTAAGTCAAAAACAGATTCGAATAAACTGTTAGAAAATGAAAAAATTCAACAAAACACTGAAGTTATAATGGAGATTTTCCCTTAAAAAAGAATGACGATTATTGAAGGACAATACTTTTCCCGTATTAAACTTTATAAGTTTTTTCTATAAATCAGATTCCTCTGTATGGCGATGCAGTCTACAGGCAGATTCTCCATCTCTTCCTCCATCTTCTACCATTCTCCTTCTGCGATAGATCTTTCTAGAAATTGTTAATCCTCCTTCACTGGGGAAAAAAATACAATAAATGCATAAACAAGTTTCACGTTTCAAGGAAAGAGAAATAAAAAGACGACTCACTCGTACAATTAAAAGCAGGTTATACTATTGTTGTACAGAGATAAGCTTCGCATACAGTACACCTTAATTTATCGGTAAAAGTCACAGGCTAACCAAAAGATATCATTATAATTCATTTTTAATTTCAAATCAAACGTCAGTCAAGAGTTGAGAATATGGAAGAAACTAGATGATATAAATATCGAATAAAAGTAAACATCTTACATCAGAAGAAAGTTCAACAAGACAGTAGAAACAATTCAGCGTCCAAACTGGAAGAACTTATGAAAATTTATTTTAGTCTCTCACGTGCACAGAAATTATGTGCGAAGATTGTGTTGTTTTATATATTTTTCGATGCATGCTGTACGATCGAGGATTTTTTGTCATTTTCTCATAAGATTTCTGTTAAAATCGTGATTTCCACAAAATTCTGCGTCAATTGAAAAAAATGTTTGACTCCAATTTTTCAAACAAAATCAAAATATCTGTTTCCCCACAGGCAACTTGTTCAAATGACTTGAGAATAACGTTCTACATTTGTCAAGTTTAACATAAGGGAAAATAAGGTTGCGTCGATTAAAAAAATTATGAAAAAATTGGTGATTCTCGGTGGGACCGGTTTCCGCAGCCATCCGTTTGTGCGATACAGAATTTTGTGTCGGTCATGATT
The DNA here is from genome assembly GCA_905250885.1 of Didymodactylos carnosus. NCBI lineage: Eukaryota > Metazoa > Rotifera > Eurotatoria > Philodinida > Philodinidae > Didymodactylos > Didymodactylos carnosus. The sequence continues at coordinate 2,482 of CAJNOQ010002807.1, read as the reverse complement.
TGGCATTTATTTCGACAGAGAAAATATGGAAAAATTATTCCCAAACTCTATTTTCCGCAGCACAGTTCAGTGACAATTAGCAGTTCACAATTCATTACAGTGAGAGCGGCATGTGTCTGAACTTTCGTTTGTAATAAAAAAGTAAAAAGGGACAAAAATCGATGGTTTTTTGTTGTCTGTTCACTGTTTTCGAATACATTTGACTGTTACCACAGTATAAGCCATCGATTTGTATGTATTCTCGTAGTTTGCTTTACAAACTATCTAAAAACCCAAAATAGCTTGTGATTAAATTCCGTTTAAGGATCCCGCCTCCCTCAGAAATTATCTCCGACATCGTACATCCGATCTTGATGAAACTTTCCATAATGTTAAGCACAATGAGTTATGGGACTGAAAAAATTTTTTTGTCTCTAAGTCTTACGGTTTAGGAGTTTTCCGGAGATCAAGGTCTAAAAATGACCACGAAGTATTTCCCAAAACTTTTTTAATATACTTCAAGCTAGAGAGTTCGGGTTTGTTTAATTTTAAACTAGACACTTAGCTACATGGGCTGACCCGTGCCGATTTTTCAATTAGATCTTTGTTCGTTTTGTAGACAGCCAACAACCTCAAAAACCGCTTCCTGGTTTTCTAGAAATCCTCAATTTGACAAAAAACTAAGATCTAATTGAAAATCGGAACCGGTCAGCCCATGTAGCTAGGTGTCTAGTTTAAAGTAAAACAAACCCAAACTCTTTAGCTTGAAGTATATTAAAAATCTTGGGAAATATTTCAGGTGTAACTCATGTAGAGAAAACGCTGTATAAAACGGTCAATTTTAGGACTTTTAGGAAAATGCCGGTAAATTTTTAATACAAGGTCATACAGAGTTGTGCGGCGTCCTGTTTTGATCAGAAAAGTTTGCTCTACAATCTAGGCGTTGAGAAAAAGATTTAATTGCATAAGTAACCAGGAAAAAACTATTATTTGAATATCCGGTTTTTCGAAGCTCCTAGAAAACTTGCTCGAAAGCCGCGAAAAAAAAACCGAAAGCGGTATAGATTCTGAAAATAGATACTTCAGGCTATCTTTTCATGTGCTTATCTCAGAATGGATTTTTTGCCCGAGAATCATCATTTCTGAGGGGGGGGACCTTAAAGAGAAAAAGTAATGTAGTTGGACAGATTGCGCTGAGAACTAAGAATGAATTAGTTTTTCGATAAAGTTTTACATTCGTCAGATTTAAACATCAATTCATATATATATATATACGATTTCCACGTATGAGAAACAACATTTCATTTAGATTTTCTATTGAAAAAATTCGATTAAAATCATATCCTGATACATTATGAAAGTATGAAAAGTACAAAAAAACACATAAAATTCAACTCTCGATCAATATGCTTCGAAATAAAAGCATCTTGAGAAATGGTACGCACATACACACTGTCCTTGTTTTGATACGATGAATAAGTTTCTAGGTTAAAAGTAGTTTCAGACACGAATTCTTGACCAGAGAAGGTGTGGGTTTGAATATAAAGTCCACGAGAAAAAAATTATTTTCTACGCTAACAAACTTCAATAAATGAATCTTTTCGATTAAATGCGGCTTTCTTTACTTTACTCGAATATCGCTCAAAACTATCCTAAAAGGTTCGTGTTTATCTACTACATCCGCAATATATGTCGAAAATATGATTTTCTATCCGGATCGCAAGATAGATGGTACAAAAACCACTGGTTTCTCTACAAAGTTATGTTTTAACATGCAAGTATTTTTTTAAATGAAAAAGGTAGCATTCGGAACCAGTTTAAAAAAGTTTCTCTTTTTTTGATTTTTAATGATAGATTTTGATTGAAATATATTATTTAGATTATTCTCTACCACTCTGCATCGTACAAAGTAAAAGAAACATAAACGAAAAAATGTTTTCCCATATCTCAGCAGTCTATTGTGCTAATGATTTCAATATTTCTCTTGAAGGAGTAACTACTTAGGCCCTGTTCTACTACCGTTAGATAGAGGAGATAATACTGAATAAAATGATGTATGAATAGTAAAATCTGGCATATTTTCTCATACTTTTGGACAGATTTTTCTATTCAATACCGTTTTTTCAGTGAACATTTTTAATTTTTTTCTCTTCATCTAAACATGACTTCCTCGCACATTTGTTACAGATCAAAAGATCGTGAAGAGCTCTTCACAAAGGAATACTTGGCTCTTCTATTTGTGACCGGCTAAGAATGGGGATCTCTGGAAAACGGAGATCTCTAAAATCAGATAGTCAAATGTCGATCGGGAACATTTTCCAAACAACTCAGTCAGATAGAGAAAACATTTCTGAAAAACATGATTCAATCTTCGAGCTATCCACGATCTTTTTGCATCAAACTACATTCAATTTACGAAAAGCCCCATCTGTCATGTTTCTGAAAATTCGATAGTTTTGCTGAGTTTGACATTTTGGGCTTGTCGTAAATTGAATGTAGTTCG
>CAJNOQ010002806.1:0-22593 GCA_905250885.1 Didymodactylos carnosus | reverse complement strand
TAATTGTTTCTCGTTCATCCAATTCACTTACACTGGATAATTTTTCGGATCACCGCTTGTGCCACTTGTATTTGTTAATGCAATTGGATAGCCAACACTTATAATATCTTTACTATTACCATTATTCATAATTTCATCAACATATGGTTTATAATCAGAATATTTTGTAAATTTTGGAAATAATTTTCTAAGTAGCACAGATATTTCAAGATTTAAATAGAATAAAATCCTTGTGTCGATCAAACTTACTTAAACTGTTCAATATTTTTAATGTTCTCTTCATCACCATCTAGTTTGGATTTCTTACATTGATCTTTTAAAAATTTTGTATTTTTATTTTGTTTTAATAAGTTAAATAATGTTTTTTGATTTATGTTTTGTTTAGTTGCATATTTTGCATCCAAATTAAATCGAATACCTTTGTATTGAATTAATACAAATTGATAGAGTAATAAAACTTTATCAATAAACCACGAACACCACAACCACATTTCTATGTTACTATGCAATGTGAACTGAACAAGCTTTTCTCTAAAAGGTAATAGAATAGAATAATCATCAAGTTGCCGACGCATTGTATGTCGCTAGTTTATCGGAATGTATCAAATTAGACAACGTAACAGCTGTTAATCTATGAACTTCCGCTATTTTGAAAATAAATTATATTGCTAGTAGCTCGATTTATTTAAAAATTTATTTAAAACATTAGCGCCTCGCTGCATTTTCGGGCAAATCAATCGAATTATGACGAACGAAACAGATTCTCAAAATGTAATTGGTTGGTCCGGAAATGCAGCGAGAAGCTAATGCTTTAGCAAAAACCGAGATATCTCTGCTGGCACAAGATATATATGTGCAAACTTTACCATACACGTGTCTTAAAAGAACAAAGAAGAAGAGACAAGAAGTGTCTCTCGTGTTCCCTTATCAGTTATGAATGCTGCAGGGTGTAAATACAGCTAAAAATTTGTTATATGACCCTGCTTATATTTAGTTTCAGTAGACAGACGGATGCAATATGATTTTCATCTTGGATCTGTATTCTGCAGTGCAGTGTCATATCTATTCCACCAAAGGTAAAAATAGTTTTCTTTTTTAGCGTACTTTTATCTTTTCGTAATGTAACATGCAGATTATTCCTTCCTTTCTCTAGTCTGAGATACAGATATCTGCACGTGACATAAAGAAACAGATAAAAGTACGCTAAAAGAGAAAATTCTAATGACTGTTGATAACAAACGAAAATGAATCAAATTTGCAGTATTTCAGATGTCTTCTCATCAAATTTTCTGTGATAGGTAACTGTCTTAAACGGATTTGACAAGGGAGGACAGTAACCTGCTGTCAAGGACTCATCCGAATCAAAAAAGAGTCAGAACCAGGGATCCCAAATCTAAAAGACGGAAATGAGAAAAGAAACTTCAAAATCAGACAAAAATCAGAAAAACAAGTTGGAAATCAGAAAAAAAATCAGAACGTTGTTTGTTCTCATACCCAATTTAAAACTTTAGAAAAAAAGTATAAATCAAATTTTCGTTCAATATCAAACAGAAATTCTAAAATAAGAAAAAATTCCAAAAATAAGAAAAAATTCCAAAAATAAGAAAATAAGAAACGAGGCAGAAAAGTCTCAAAATAAGACTTTTCCTGTTAAAATCAGACGATCTGGGATCCTTGGTCAGAACAGAACCACTTTTATAGCTTGTTTTATCAACTTTTTCTCCTCGTATATTCAATAAACGTTGAACGAACGAAACAAAAACAACGTTTAACTTATTCTTTCTCATTCTTCACACAGTCGAAGAGAAAAAAAGATTATAAAGATAAGGCGCCGCTAATTCAACACTCAAGTGGAAGAGCTATCGAATTTGCAAACACATATTCTGATTCATCCAACGCTGTTGATCACGAATCTGACCTTATTTTGTCGATTTGACCGAGTTTTGTCATGTAGAAGTGGTTTTTTTCCCACGTAGAGAACTGCTATTATGGTTTTCTAGGTAAAAAGCAATGCTGAATACGTTAGAAATGTGTTTGAGAGGTTTGGAGTTTTCCAAGTAGGTTTTGCAAAACAACAGGTCTTATTTTGCTCAAAACTCGATGCGCGTTCGGATGCGATGTCTCATGAAGGGTCGTAGAGTAATGACGAGGTTTAGCGAAAAACCGACTCTCTGGAAATCTCTCAGAACGTTTCGGAATTCCACTATCCGAAATGTTGCATCTGAACGCGCATCGAACAACAAACCTCTCAAACACATTTCTAACGTATTCAGCATTGCTTTTACCTGGAATACCATAATAGCAGTTCTGTAGGTGGAAATATCACTGAGTTATGGGCTCAACATCTGAAGGATTTTTCGGAAAACTCGCACTTTTTCAGTCTTTTCCTAATTTCTCCTAAAAGGAAAAAGGTTCTGAAAAAAACGAAGCATACTTTTGTGGAGCAGGGCAACGCGAATCTTCTGGCGTATGAAAGAAGTCTCTAGCTCTCATGGCAAAAAACTAGATAGGATTGCGCGGCAAGAGCCTCGTGATGAGTGTTTGATCAGCTACAAGAGTTTAAGTCTTGAAAAAAAGTCATCGAATGACAAGTGCCTAGATGTACTTCGCGATGCAGAACCCGAAAATCGCATCGATGAGATGGAAAAATGAAAAGGTCAGGAACTAATCGAGATTTTTCCGAAACTCGTTTTTTCGAGGTTTTTGACGCCTTCGCAGTATTTTGAGGTTTTCTGCATGAAAACTCGGTCAAATCGATAAAATAAGGTCAGATTCATGATCAGCAGCGTTCGATGAATCAGAATATGTGTTTGAAGATTCGACAGCTCTTCCACTTGAGTGCTGAATTAGCGAGGCCTTATATGAGTGATTCTCTTGATTTTTGTACCGTTTTTAAAGAAAAAAATGATCCAAAATGAAAGTGTTTAGAAAAATATTTTAACACTGTAGGTTTATAGAGGGTACTTGAAAGTCTCGAAAAAACTCTGTTTCCAAACCACAAAGAGCTTCTGAGCCAAAATCCTGGTTGTTTACTTTTTGACTCAGGATCGAAAATGCGATTTTCTCTTCTTTTCAACTAAACATAATTAAGCTTAAAAATGTATTGAAACATAGGTTTCACATCTGTTCTATCAACTGGCATCCTTAAAAAATGCTTTTGGACAATTTCTAAGCTTAGGCCTCTAGAAATTCAGGTTTTCTGAAAATCCTTTGTTGAGCTGGTTTTCAGAAAACTGAGCCGATCGCTCGATTCAGGGCGTCAAAATACGTATAATCGTAAAACTTGAGGCTATATGTGCTAGCCATTGCAATTCTAGAGATATGTGTGGGGATGGAACATTCTAATGTATTTTTCAAATTTCTTCCTTTAGAAATAAGTTGAAGCCTTTGTATTTACCGCATAACTTGTGCTACTCGCTTGACATATATGGTAAAAAAACGAGTTCTTAATTCCTTGTAGTTTGCTCAGGAGAGAATCAGAACAGGTAGGACAAATTGTATGTCACAAGCCGCTGGACGCCAGTAAAATGTCAATTACTCAAAAACGAAAAAGCTACTAGCTTGCGGTTTTCAACAGTCTATAGTGCCTACTTTGGTGAACTTTTTCATGGAAAAACATTTGAGTTAACATGCTTATTGGCCACGCAGTAGACTCAAAAGAGGGTGGGACACGATTTTTAAATTTTTCGAGGACCACAAATTCCATCGAAGTTTCCACAGAAACTAAAAACGATTAGGCAAAACTAAGAGTACAGATTAACAGAGCAGATAAAATACTGCACAAAAAGCACAAAAGGTTTTGTTTCGCCCCTCCTTAAAAGAAGAAAAATCTTAATTAAGAAAAAAGAACGTGCAGGAATCACTAAGAAAAGAAAGGAAAAAGAACCCAAAAACAAAGTGTTTTGCTTACTGTATACTAAGGAAATGAGACAGAAAATAGACCATAGCAGTAGATATAGAGTAAAGTGTCCGGAATAAAATGGCATAAGCTTTCAAAAGTCTGATTTAGTATTAACGGAGACCATGCAGGTCCATTAGCTTAGGTCGAACGGTACAAAAATCACCAGAATCAGTCATATATATCGTACATACGCAAGAAGAGATATCTTCGTTTTTAGAATTTATCGACTGTTTCACTGCTATATAGAAGAAATATACATGATACTTTTCCTTACTTATTTTATTATGACAAAATACAACAACTTCCAGCACTATTACTCTGTAGTACTGCTATATATAATTGTCTTCCTTCACACCGCTCTCGTTTTCTTTCTTTTCACATCCAGATACACACATACACACAAGTTAAGTAATACATACCACATATATATCTATATATAACTTTCTGCAAGTGTAGAACACAAAACGCGACACACACTGAAAATTTGCGTTCAACACGCGTTAAATTCGTTTCAATTGAGACTTAAACACGAAAAATTCGGTCCCGTTCGCGAGTCTTCAAGTCTATTGCGCTTGAAAACGCGTTTCTAAAAAGTTATGATGGTCATAAACACGTTTCTCGCGAAATATTGATGGCAAAAACGCGGTTTGGAGTAGGGCGTATATTTAAAGCTCCAGAAATTCGCCGTATTCATGCTGAAACTGTATATTCTCGCGCTCTATGAATGCTAAAACTGCGTTAAAACGAATTTTCAATGTTTCAAAATTTTCAAAACGAAGTTTCACCGCTATATAGAAGAAATATACATGTTACTTTTCCTTACTTATTTTATTATGACAAAATACAACAACTTCCAGCACTATTACTCTGTAGTACTGCTATACATAATTGTCTTCCTTTACTCCGCTCTCGTTTTCTTTCTTTTCACATCCAAATATACACACACACACAAGTTAAGTAATATATACCACATATATATCTACAAACAAAAATTCGAAAATAAATTATGAGAAAAATGATAAGAAATGCCAAAGTAGTGGGTGGTGATAAGAGAAGGAATGCCATTCTCAAGGTATATATAGAATAACAACTGGAAAGAGAATAACTATAGAGACTAAGTATGAGCGGTAAAAGTAAAAACGTGTCACCGTTACCAATGCTTCGGTAACAACTTCAGATTTTTACCGCGGTAATTTGAACCGGTAAAAAATCTCAAACTTTTACCGCGGTAAGCTTATCGACGACTACAGAGTTTTTGATAATGTGTATATGTTATTTTTGAAACTGCGATTAATAGGTTTATTCATGTTTATTCGTTCAACTATCACTCACTTTCTCATAAGAAATCTTATCGTCCGCTATTAGTTTTTGTTTCTGTTTTGTTATGCTTATCATGGCTTTGGTCTGAGATTTTAAAGAGCGTTTTATACCTTCCTAGCCATATTATTGAATAGTATGTCTGTATATAACAAGTCGTTATTCACGAGAACAGTTGAACATAACGGTATACCAACATTTGGGCGCACAATGTATTACACGACAGTTGGGTGAGTTACTTCTGTTTGCTTTTGTCGTAGACGCGCCCAATGTCGTGCGTCCGAATCGCGCGCGCTCAAACGGCGGCGTCCAAATGTCTGGTAATCCATAAAAGATAAGTATCTTGTTGTTAATAAATATTGTCAAAAAATAACTGTCAGCTTTTGATCCGCTACAAAGTTAGGATTTTCAGGATCGACAGGGAATCGGATAAACATGCCGACAGCGAAGAGATTTGAATTCTATGTCAAGCCCTTCGAAATGTTACCAGAATCACTACAATCAACGCGATTTTACGGTAAAAATTTCCTTAAAATTCATTAGCGTTAATCAGTACTAATCAATTTCCGTTCGATAATGGGGTAATTATGGTCAGTCACCGTCTAGCGTTGGGATAATTATGGTTAATACAGCAAAAATGGCTGTGATAATCTTAAGTTAACTTAGTTTTTAGATTTCAAGGAAAATAATTAAAAGTTATATCATCTTGTAGAGAATTTCAAGTTCTATCACCTGTATGAATTGCACGATATTTGAGCTGACTGTTAATTAATTAATTAGAAACTACAAGAATGTGTTTTTTTCGAAAGAAAGTCACTTGGGCTGATTGTGGTCACTCAGCTATTTTTCATGGGGTAATTATGGTCAGTTCGTGTAATTTGCACGGAAAAGTCAGAGTTTAAATGCCAGCGGCTTCGAGAGGCAGATTTTACATCAATGACAAATAGAGAAATTATGGACGAGATTGTTCTCTATTATATGAAGTAAAACCTGGAACAAGATCGCATGATTCTAGCGATTTGTAGCCGTCTGATGAGCTTTGCTGAATTTTAGCACATTTTTGTACCTGATTTTTGATAGTCAAATTAACATGATACTTGTAATAACTGAGTCATTAAAAATGTGTTCAGCTTTTCATATTCTCTAGATACTCTTCTATCTCATGAGTAAAAGAAAAATTTTAAGACATAAATTTTTACTCGAATTATGTAGCATTTGATTCAATGACCTCAAGATACCGTCATGAAATTGAGATCACTTTTAGGAAAGAATGAAGTGAATTGAAAAAACTTAATCTAAAAGTCATTGAGGATATTATAGTACAGAATATATATGTGTATGAATGTGATGAATCACGTGTTACACAAGCTCTGCAAATATATCTTATACATGATGAGCACGGTATTAAACGAGAAGATTGATAGCGGCATAAAAGTTGTCCTGTTTGATAAGCAACATTTATTTTCGTAATTGGTGGCTATTCAATGACTGGTAGACGTATGGACCGGAGAGCATTACGAATTGCTGCTCGAGGACTCAATGGAAATACTAATGTGGTATAAGCACTTTGATTGCAGATTCCGATGGTCGCAATTTATTTTAACGCCACTCATTCCTCTTTAGGAAGTTCGCTGATTGTATTCAAAACAGTTGACACCTGATTTAATATTTGTCATACACATATATATTCTGTACTATAATATCCTCAATGACTTTTAGATTAAGTTTTTTCAATTCACTTCATTCTTTCCTAAAAGTGATCTCAATTTCATGACGGTATCTTGAGGTCATTGAATCAAATGCTACATAATTCGAGTAAAAATTTATGTCTTAAAATTTTTCTTTTACTCATGAGATAGAAGAGTATCTAGAGAATATGAAAAGCTGAACACATTTTTAATGACTCAGTTATTACAAGTATCATGTTAATTTGACTATCAAAAATCAGGTACAAAAATGTGCTAAAATTCAGCAAAGCTCATCAGACGGCTACAAATCGCTAGAATCATGCGATCTTGTTCCAGTTTTCACTTCATATAATAGAATAGCTCTTTGAAATATTTACCGCGCTTTCGTGCCACATCGGGACGAAACTTGACGGACTCGCGTAATGATGATGTTAGTAATTCTATACTCCTTATTTTCTTTATTATTCTCCATTGCTCTTTCCGTCTAATTATATAGACTTGGAAAGAATCTGCAGCAGATCGAAATATCGCTCAACTTTCAAACTAGATTAGTTTTCTGTATATATCTTACTCAGAAGACAAGATGAGAATTTGTTCATTTTTAAGCAGATAATGTTAATCTCATTTAAGCAGAAAATCACATATCACGATCACCGCTTTTGTTTAACAATTTCTAATACGTATAAAGGCATGAGCTTTTCTCATAGAAACTTAAACTTATTTTCAAAAATTTCTATTTATGAACAACAATGTGCACACTTTAAGAACTACTTGTTCTTGACAATAGTTATAAAATTCGACCTACGAGTCGAGCAGTTAGAACGTCTGGAACCTGATTCGACGCAAGTTGATTAGCTTCCAAACGAAGGTGAAATTAAGATGTGAGTTACATAGTTTCTCCACTTATGCAGGTCTCCAGTTGACAAGATTTATACCTTTTCAAAAAATAATCCAGCATATGATCATAGATACCGTATTGAGTAAAAAAGTTGACAGTGAAAAGAAGGATTAAGGTCCAGATTGTTGCAAAAACGAAGAATAAAAATGTGTTCTTCAATCCGAAGTTTTCTGGAAAACAAACGTGCCAAATAGGGATCTGGACAATGACAAAATCAATTTTGGTTTTCCGTAAAACGAAAAAATCAGTTTTGCAAAATTTCAGAAAACTCACATCAGATCCCTATCTCAGACAGAATTTTTTAATATATTCAATCGCGTTAAAGTTGTTTAATTCATGAAAATACATTAGATTTTAACGAGTTTGAATATATATTCATGTATGACCATAGTAAGGGAAGGCACCTATTTTTCGAAAAGCTCCTAACCCTTTATACAGTGTCTGATTGAGGAAACAGGGTAGTCCTAGGCCAAACGTTTTGAGAGAAATCGAATGGTGGTGTCGGAAAGAGCATTCTCTATAGAATGCGTGTACTATTTTGTTTTTAAAAAGCGTTAATACGGTTACATGCGTTGCATTAATATCTAATCCCTGTGATGGCGTTAGGTCGCTCTTGAAGCTCGTGAACGTATTGAACGCACGAAGAAACGTAATGTACGTAATGTATTTGAGTGCGTTAAATAATTTCGTGTATTTCAATGCATTAACTTCTAATGCGTGTGAACGCATCAGATTAATCTGAATATATGTCAATGTATTAAATGGATGCACTTTTTTATACATTAGAAAGTGTAAAAGTTTTAAGAAGTTTAAATGCGTTAGTTAATACGACATTGAGGCGTTGAATTCGTAAAAATGCATTAGGAAAGTTAAAAAATGTACGATCTCCAAATGCATTAACTTTAAGGTATGTAACGGCGTTAAAGGCTTTTTTTCCATTTAATGAGTTAAGACGTATTAAAGGTGCAGAATGCCGATTTTAATGCGTTCAAAGGAAATTTTTTGCATCCAAAAGAATTCATTGGGAAGGTTCTTTATCCAGGATTTTGAGCATTTTTTCAATATGTCAGAAGGAAAGCATTTATTTCGAAAAGAAAAATTTGGAACCTGAGATATGATCTGAAATATGTGGTAAAAATTTGAGCTCGATCGAACTACTTTTTCAAGGGGTTATAATGTGACTGGATGAAAACTGGAGTTTTCCAGATAACTCATAGAAGAACATGTCATAAAATTCTCGGCAAAAACAGGTCGATTTTCTTATTCGCTGTTGTATTTCTGGTATAAGTTAGTGTTAATTCGGAAGGATGCTCCGCATTTGACAACAAGATGAAAAAAGGAGGGTTACCCTTAATATGCAGTCTCCTGAATGCACCTGCGAGGCAGCATTGACGTCGTATTGGTGGTAATCCTGTCGACGACTTTGCCCCCGTTGATCGGTAAATTTTTAACCGGCAAAGTACCGGCCGGGAAAGTGAAACATTCCTCATTCCGCCTTGAACATCGAACCGAATGAATTCCATGTTTTGTTTCCTATGGTACATGTGTTATACTCTTCTCAGTCCAATGATCTATTCGGCGTTGGATTTATATGCGATCATGATAGCATTATGATCGGACAGATTCGAATCAACTGCGTTCAATACTTGCACTATCTGATCCTTTTTTCGTTTATGTTTCAGAATATAAATCCAGTCTGGTATACCACCATAGACGCTTGTTCTTTTCACCTTATGTTCGTTGTAAGCTGGCAGATACGACATTTTCCTTAGGTATTTTGTGCCACTCATATAGTAATCGAGAAATTGCTGTTTTTGTTTGGGATCTTTTGCAGCTTGTAGATAAACGTCGTATTTATTAAGAGATGATTCGATGGCATGAGATAAATTATATTCAGAATTAAAGTCACCTGAAAGAAGAACCTTGTAATAGATAGTATATAAGAGTCTAGGGCAATACAGGCAAGACGGTGACTTAACACATTGACGACCATAACAAATCGTACAAACAAAGTGGAGAGACCGGCTATTTTCTATTACAAACTAATCAATAAAATAATAAACCGTTATCTCAAAAATTGTGACACTATTACGCATGTGCCCAAAAACGAGAAAACTGGTCACCGATCCACAACGTTCGTATTTACAAGGACGAGTTTTCTCGTCACCGGTCTTCAGTATGTGAAGTATAACGAATAATAAAAAATATTTTGCACGTTCATTTTTCACGCATAGCTTGCAAGTTAAAAGAAGTGATTCAGAATCATGATGCCGTGCTCTTTTTGGATAACTACGCGCTCAGGCGTTTTCTATTATTTTTTTATACAGAGCAGCGAGTCATAAAACAAAAAAGTTTATATCTGAGCTATCTTTTCAAAGAGTAGATGTGTTTTCTGTATGTACGGCACCGAGCTTCTCACAAGAACAGAAAAAAGATATGCGGCTCATTCTTCAGATGTGCGAGATAACTTTCGAATAAAGTATTGTGTGGTTTCAAGGTCGTAAGTATAAGGCTGGACTCGTAAGAAGCAGTGAGAGATATCCTAGTCTACAACTTTCCAGTTTTTCAAGTGACCCAGGCTTCTATGATCCAGCTCGAGGTCTTACTCAAATTTTCAAATTAGAGCCAGCTCGATGCGCTCTCCGTGCAAAAGACACTTCTGCTCAAAACCGGAAAATAGAGTGCTGTTATAATACGGATACAGAATATCAGCAGACATATATATCTATATGCTCGACTCAGAGCCTCTATCGGGATTCACATATATATGTACATTTACGAATGTTTAGGATTTGGAATTTTACTCGATACAGAGTCTGTATCCGTACTCATGCACATATGTGTGCATATGAATTGCAGAGACTCACAAAACATAAATCCCCAGCTGCTAGGAAGAAGGAAATGTTTTTTCGTAACTCATTCCCAAGCTAGTATTAAGTAAAATTCCTCAATCCCAGGATTGCAACATTCGTATATACATGCATATGTCAATATATTGATTTGATTACGCGCTTCGGTATATATGAATACCGATATATAAGTTTACTGAATGTGTATGTGCATGGTCGTTAGATGAATACATGTATAATCGGTATTAGCGCATCAGAACCTGTAGACCCCGTGGATACAGTCTGTAGTCGTATTATGACATATCTGGGAAAATAACATAAACAATGCTTTATTGTTTCAAAAACGAAATTCTCCCTGCTACTGGCATAAAAACAAAAAACAAATTTCGTTAAGTGGATATTGATCTATAAGGTGCTACTGTGATCTGGAACACTAAAAGATTTTAAGAAGAGGCAATTTCCATCTAAAATGAAGTTTTGGGTTTTACTTTTGTGAAAAGGCGAACTTAGTAACAGACTTTAGCATTCTGCAGATGAACGGTCTCTGTTTTAAGCTTAATTTAGACCTTTTTCGAACCCGAGTAGTTTTCAAGAATTTCCCTATCAGGGCTAGCTGCAGGGCTGTTTACCAAGTGGATATAGAAAATTTTCGTTAAAAAACATCAAATTCTGAATCTAATTCATTTTTCTTACCATCTCTAATATATTTCTAAGCACTCGGAAGATGAGCGGACGCTATTGTGCAGAAACTCTTATTTCCAAAATCAATAACGAACCTTTTCCATTTACCTACCGAGAAGCACATCCGGACAATATTTTTTGTCTTTTATCAGCATCCTTAATTCATTTTCTTTCACATCTTTGATTTTTTCAAACAGTTTGTCGTCAAATCGTCCTCCGCACAGATGCACATTGGCAATAACGAGATTATACAGTTTTATGACGGATGCACAGCGTACGACGGGACAATCTGATGTAATGTTTAACGCATGAGACCATTGGATGGCGAAAAGATGTTTATTATGAACGTAAATTGTATTTGAAAGATACTGATTCGCAGGTAAATCCATCTAAATATAAAACGTGATATTGAAAAGTTGAAGAACATCTCATTGAGCTGTTAAAATGTTAGCCCTTAGTCCCTAAGTTGCGGCTGATCTACAGAAAGACCCCCAAATTAGGAGAACTGTTTCTGTTGTTTTGCTATATTTGATATGAAAATACTATGCGAAACTCTATTAAACACAAGGTAGTACTATCCATAGTTAAGAAGTATCCGGAACTCACCTTTTTCGGAGGATTTCGTCAGGTTGAAACAAAAAGCGCAAACTCTGGGGGGTTAAAAAGGTGAAATCTCTCCTACATACATTAAATCAAGAATTTAAATCACGTACCTGAGATTATTCTAGCTATGTAACGCTCCTTTCTCGCGAAGCAGAACATTTGATCCGCAAATGTGTGAATATCCCTCCTACTTTAGTAGCCGACATACACGCATTTCTTACAGGAGGGTTATTCCTAGCCGTTTTCTGCTGGTAGTGCGTGATTTACGAGGATTTTCTACGAAGAAGTGGGAACCTCGGCGTTCCCTGAAAACTCTCCCTGTTATAGACTTCTACAAGCATACGCTCTTTTCTAAAAACGATGGTAAACTTAGCAGTTTTACAAAAATGCACCAGTGAATGTCGAAATATAATAGACATCGTAGCTAACGACCACCACAATCCAGTAGCAGCATGACTAGAGAATTGTCGGTGATACTGTACCGAAAATTTCGATACGTTCGGTACCGCTGATGCCTTTATCAATATTTGGCAGCTGATACTGAATAGCATCTGCTGTTGTTTTTTTTCTGGGTACAGCTACATGCTATAGTCTCTTACATTTACTTTCTTGTACGCGTGTTATATGGAACAGCTAACACAAACAGAACAGAAATCTGTTTGTCTCCTTGCTGAATAACACGATTTATGCGATGTAAAGTAAAGTGATAAGATAGCATCTGTATTTCACAATAACAACGGTACTATTTCAGCAATAAGATGGAAAATGTGGCTATCTGTGGCCATTAGGTTCTGATATTCTAAAATGTATCACAATAGAACAGAGCTAGGCGACGATACAGTCAACTTTTTAGAGAGTGGCTCGACACCCCTGGCAAAACATCCTTTAGAATATTCAGTCCAATAATAGAGATGCCAGCGTTTATAAAAAAACATTTTTGAAGAGAAAAAGGGCTTTCAAAGGCACCCAGTCTTTCAATTTTGGCTGTGAAGTGTTCTGTCTCTATCACGTATGGTACTAATAAAAGCTTTTGAAATTTGTTCCTACATCAAATTACAAAAAGAACAAAACGGTTCAAATGTGGGGCTTTAAAGCTGAGTCAGCAACCCTCAGCTACTATTTTGCCTTGCGCCGATCGATCTTAAACGGCCTTCCTTTGCAGTTTTCGCTTTATAACTCCTTGCTCAAGTAGATCCTACCCCTGTATAATTCGCATATGTTATATATGGTTCGGCTTCACAGCTTAGGACTTGTGTATAATCTTTAATCTGCATGACGTTCAGAGGCATTATATCTTCTTGAAAACAAATGACATCTGGTTGATAGTCATAGACAAATTCGGCTATACGATTTCGATTGTTACGGACACTCCAATAACACTGAATATTGAATGTCATGATCTTCAATTCATGAACTTTAGTTGAATCAAAATGAAGAGAATAGTATAAAATCGTTCCTACTATAATGAGAATGGAGAATCGGAGCACGAACCGTTGATGTTTTTTCATCTAGAAATATAACAAAAAAAGGCGGTAGTTTCTATTTGAAATGTAGTCAAAACAAGTCTGCGTACATTTGCTCTTATCTTGTCAGACAATGGTAATAGAGATTTCTTTAACACAATATACTCTGCTGAATAACTATCAACTTTTCTTGAACACACGATTACTATACGCAATCAGCTTTTATCGATAAAACAGTCGGCGTAGAGTAACGTGCGTTCACTCTTAGAAGACTTATCCGCTCAAGGAATACCGTGTTAAAAGATTCGTTCCACATTTAGTTTCTTCCCTAAACTTCCACTCTTCAGTCTTATCAAAAGAAAATTACAAAAGTATAAATCAAAAAGTGTGGTGATAGCCATATGTTGCATTTTCTGCAGAGTGGTGACTAGCTGGTTAGTCTGCACTGCATCATTTCGGGACGTGACCGAATATCTGTTAGTATTTTCCCCGGTGAGGGTCCAACAATCACTACATGTAAATCAGCAAAATCTCTGGCACTTATTCGTGCAACGGGAAAAGTTATTCAATCTAAATTTTACTGCAGTTCGATTGGTCACAGGAAAGCAGCTGAACTATATTTGCGAAGAAAGATATAAGCTCAAAATGTTTGAAAGAAGAAGACACAAAAGGCGAAACTGAACGTAGCGGATCTGCCCTGATATGTCACGGTTGGGATTGAATGTAATCGACTCTTGAGATACTTGACTTGCTTCCCGTTGGCTAACCCTGTTATCGGACCCATATATATATATGCAATATATATATATATATATATATTGCAGGAGAAATAACAATCCAGAGGAATTTTAATTTCATCTAGGAGAAATTAAAATCTACTTATTCAATTATTTAAAATTCAATTATTCGGATTTAAAGTTGAATTTTAGTTTTTTAAAAAACGCATGACATCACGATAAGATTGTGAACACTCGTCTTGAGTCCAAAAACTGCATGTGGTACATCGGACCTTTAACGTTTTGCGACCTGCATTCGGACTGGTGGCAATATCTCAGTCAGATAAGGACTTTCTGACCACGGATGCACAATCTTCTGATGTTCAGAAATATCGTGCACTTTTCAGAAAATTAAAATTCGAACTCTAAACCCGAATAACTGAGTTTTCATGTTTGTGAGTAAGCAGATTTTAATTTTCCCCGATCGAAATTAAAATTCTAATTTCTCCTGCAACGTACCTATTGTATAAAATAAATATGTACAGTCTAATTGAACAGAGCTTTCAGCCACACAATACACATACTCTCAATTTACGTGAGAGAACAGATGTATTTATGCTGCACAATAAAGAGAGAGAAAAAAATCTCGAACATTCTAACAAACAAAAAGAAAGTGCAAATCCAGTAGAAGAAGTTCAAAGTCCAGTATGAATAGTAGTGAACAATAGAGAGAAGACTGAACTTTATAACTTCGAGGGAAAGATAGAAAAGGGAAATATATTTTCTTTTCTGTACAGTTGATGATAGGTGTAGTAGAGCAAATAAACAGTGAAGAAGTGAACCCTTTACAAATAAAAACGTTGGTCGTTACAGACTACTCTCTAACAGCGCTCAAATAAAGTTATTTCTTCAAAGAGCCCAGAATACACGCTTCAGCGATTTTAGGCTACTTGCTTCTACCTGCCACAGTACTCAAATTGAGCCAATACCTCAGATGAAAACGTGGAACAACTGAAACAGCTTACATGTTCGTTTTGTTTCGTTCCCAACTCTAGGCTCTTACAAAATGGTTGTCTGCCTGTCTGTGTGTGTATGCAAAATACGGAAAAATGGCTGTAAGATATTCCATGGATAAGCCAATCACAGCTGAGAAAAATAGAAAATAATTTAACTGCGAGAGAGAAAATGTTCAAAGAGATAAGCTGAAATATCTAGTGATGTAGAAAAAAAAAGCTAATGAAACGTTTTCTGTAGTTGTGAGACAGATGTCATCACATATCAGTGTACTGATAGCAGTTGTCTTCGGATAATAAAACTTACAGAATACAGATAATCTACCATAGCGAATCGATCAGACATACTTCCAGCCTTCTTGGGATATTCAGAGGATGTTGAGACAACTTTTTACCTTTATATTATATTCCCCGCTTTTTTCAGTGGAACGAGAGAAGTTCACAGACGTTCACTGAGGAGATTTGGAGAATCTTAAGAAAGCTTTTTAGTTTTACATTAGATTACGAAGCTTACACATCAAATCAAAGAAAACTCATAACATATTTTAGATAGTCCCCTAACGATTAATAAAAAAAAATAATTTAAAAATCGCATTCTGTCAAGTCCTAAATATAGGTGTTATCTACAAATTAAAAAGAAATTTTCTTTCTCTGATGTGTCGTTACCGAGAAGTCCTGCACGTGGCGAAAGCCCTGCAGCTAAAAAACAGCCTTGAGAAAACCGTAAAATAAGTTTTGATTCTGTTAAATGCGTTTTACTTCGAAACTGTTTGAATGTTAAATAATTTATTGATACTTTGCTATAGGTTATCGGTCATGGCGGATCTAATGAACATGTGTGTGGACATGTGCCGCACATACATGTGCTTGAACAGTAATTAATATCCATTCTATCTAAATCACAAAAATATTAGCAGTGACTGAAACGCATCGATATAACCATTGTTCCGAAAATTGACTAATGTTTTTTGTTAAATCATTTTTAGTAAAACTGACTTGGAAATCGTTACTGTATGTCATATTTACTAATATTAAAAAAATGTAACATTATATATCCTTTCCACTACGATATTTTGTTCGAGAATCAGATTCACAAGTTTATCGTNTTAATATCCATTCTATCTAAATCACAAAAATATTAGCAGTGACTGAAACGCATCGATATAACCATTGTTCCGAAAATTGACTAATGTTTTTTGTTAAATCATTTTTAGTAAAACTGACTTGGAAATCGTTACTGTATGTCATATTTACTAATATTAAAAAAATGTAACATTATATATCCTTTCCACTACGATATTTTGTTCGAGAATCAGATTCACAAGTTTATCGTTTCTCACCGCCCGCGGCCCACATTGAACAAACAGGCGACAAAATCTACTTCAGGGATTTTTACTCAAATAGTGTTTTTACGTTTAGCTGCCGGCGTGGCGTTTTATTTGATGAACATTTGTCATATAGGAGTAAAAATAAATTGAGGGTCGCTATTAGTTTCACGTAAGTAAAAATTAAAACTTTAAATTTAAGATACAGTCGTAAAATCGGTTTTTGTATAATTAAAAAGCATTCGATGTTTACTACATAATAAAGTCGCTAGGAGCTTCTAGAGGCTCTTTATACCTAAGCAAGGTAAAAAATTAATGATCAGCAGGATACCGGTCAGCAGTACAATGGTCGCGGGTAATTGCACGAAGTCTTTTTTCAAAGTTTATTTTACTATTTGATAGAGCTTGCCACTGCTTATCTTTGGTCGATGCACAACGTGCTCATTTAGATACAGTATCACAAATGTGGTCTTCAATTGATGGCCGAAAAAAATAACACATACATACTCTGACAATAACAAATCACATAATAAACTCTGATCCAACACATCTATAGGATCCATTATACACGAATTTGTTCCATTGATTGAAGATCGGGACTTAAACCTGAATAAACATGATAAAAATAAAGTCAAAAGAATTAAAGTAATACAAAATGTCTAGTATGTAAATGCCACCGAAAGATTTCCACAAGTATTATCTTGAATATCTCGATCTTTCCACATTGGACTATTAGAAATAAATTAATATAAATAGTTTTCGCTACAAATAAAAGATCTTTTTCGTTTCTTATGTCTAACAAATACTCTTCGAGTCTTTCGTTTGTGTTTTTGGAAAGCGAGATTGACTGGGCATCATTTAATATACAACACCGACAGGTAAAACCTACAGCGAGGGACGACATTTCAAACCCGAGCATGCTGAGCTAAGCCAATGCTGTTTCATCATAAATGCCCACTGAATTTCGTTACTTAAAATTCATTTTGTACCTATACCGAACGATTTTGGTTTTTTTAGACTTAGACAACCGCCTAAAAAGCCATTTTTTTTCGTGGATGTGGATTTTTATCTTTTACCAATCAAAAACATTTTTTGGTTTACTTATTTTACTGTACTGCGCGTTTTGGAAGGTTCTTTTACTGTTGGAAAGGTTACTATTACGGATTTTGAAAAACCTGCCGAATTTTCGGTTCACAAAAACAGCGCCATCTATCGTGTAAAATAGTGAATCTCTCCGTGTACGTGGTAGAGCCGAAAAAACTGAAAACAGGAGGATAAACTACTGTTAGCTATATCATAATAACGATCTTTATATCTTAAATAACAACTGAATAGCACTATACGTGAACGATTAAGAAGCTTGAAAGATGTCGCTACGCGCTGTGCACCAATCGGCGCCACAACCAACACGAGCGCCATCCGCTACTAGATGGCGCTACTGTATACATCTCGCGACATCTCATAATGGATAGTTTTGGTATTGATTGAGGTGCTCAAAATATTGGCTCTAGCATCTCCGGAAAAACCTATGATAGATTTGCAAAATTGTATTGCAAAAAATTGTAAGTTACATTTGTAGCGTATAAAGTTTTGATTTGTCTAATAGTTCAACAAAAATTCTTTTACTTGATAACTTGTGATTAAAAATTAGTTTTTCAGCTAAAGAAGATTGTCTCATTTTGTGTATATGAACTGGCGTCATTAAAAGCCCACCGTTCGTGAATCTCTTATCCACTAAGAGTCTTGTATACAGATGGAACTGAACATTGTTGATTAGGTTCAATGGCACATGTTGTCAACATTCTACTATTATGAACTGCTCCGAGAAAACATGACTTATAATAAATTAATCGTCGATCGGTAGATATTACAATGATAGATGCTTAGCAATAATGCTTCGTTTTCACATGGGTAGGAAAACTGCAGAACGACTTTTCTGAGTGTTTGTATATACATCATTCTGTTCAACATTTGAACAACGAATTAAACATAAACTCAGTCGCATCTCTAATTCGTATAAATTAGGAAAATATTTTGAATACGAACTTTCGAAAAATAGAGACATATGAGACATATTATTGATAAATAGTAATCTTAGACATTTGACATTATTAAACTGACAAAATATATCAAGTAAATTAAAATGTTTCAGTTGTATGCAGACAAACATTTCTTTGATGATTAAAGTTTCAGTCGATATACTAAATATTTTCAATATCTTAGAATTACAAAACCCTTCGAATAGTTTCACATTAACATCAAACAAATTTATATTTGACAAATACTTACTTTCCAACAATATGTGATCTAAACGTTGAGTGACATCGAACAGTGACTGAAGTACTTCACCTGACTTTAAATAGTGACAGCTCGC
The DNA here is from genome assembly GCA_905250885.1 of Didymodactylos carnosus. Taxonomy (NCBI): domain Eukaryota; kingdom Metazoa; phylum Rotifera; class Eurotatoria; order Philodinida; family Philodinidae; genus Didymodactylos; species Didymodactylos carnosus. The sequence continues at coordinate 3,765 of CAJNOQ010002806.1, read as the reverse complement.
AATTAAACATAGATCACGTAAATCGTTAAACGAAGTCATCTAAATGGAAAAGCAATATATCCAAGAACCTTTTCTTTCTACAGAATGAATGTTCAGAGACATTTGTGTTTTTCTTTCTTGACTTTACTCTTCTCTCAAATAAATGTTTTCGTTGTATTCCAGCTATGCACCGGTAAAAGAATTTTTGAAAAATATCTAAAACTAGCTTGCAGATATCCGTTTCATTACACTTTAAATTATTTACTGTTCTTATTAAAAGCTCGCGCTCTACAGCGACTTTTTGGGGTGCTTTTCTTTGCTCTCGTATAAACACTTTTTTTTTATTATTTCTTTTTTGTCGATGTAAAGCGATATACGCGTCATATTTGAGTGATCGGAATGATGAAAAGAAATGAAAGCATTATTTGAACCGAGTTTAATATGTGTATACACTATATTCGGCAGATGAGTGTTCAGAGACATTCATATTCAATTTATTTCAGTTTTCTTATGTGAACCTAGATACGTCCAATTAATCAGCCAATTGTAAGTAAAAAATTACTGAAGACGGCCGTCATGACTAGTCTGAAATGTCCATATATTCCGTCAGGACTAGCCTGGAACATTCCTTTCGCTCGTCATGACTAGTCCAGTTTTTAACAATCTTTTTTGCTACCGCAGGACTCTAATGTAGATGGCTGAAATGGCTGTATATAATCCAACACGGAGAATCTAATGGTACGATAGGAAGATCTTGAGAAGGTTTTTGAAAAATATTTGCTTTTCTGCCGATTTTTAGCTACAGTTTGAATTATTATTAAGGATAAACATGATGTCCGATCTCCAGATGATTTCCAGAGAACTCTGGGTTTTCTCCCGATTTTTGTTTCGAGTTGAAAAAAATGAATGATAGTATGCTCGGATTGTCAGAATTGTGAAAAAATCTTCCCAGTTTCTGTCGGTTTCTACCCGTTAAGGCTTCTAGTTTTCTGCCCGTTTTTAGGTACGATGGAAAGTAAAATGCAGGCAGAATATACATCATGCTTCTCCTTAAGTGAATTATTGCAGGATTTGTTAGCTATGTTTGGCTCAAATATTTAGTTAATCGTTTCGATTTTCTTCTTGACATTGATAGCTAGAACAAATCTGAAAAAAGATTTGTATTTAAAAGAGTTTCTAGTCTGGAACTTAAAGTTTTACTGCACAGGTTTCAAGCGAAATCCACTGGCAAAGTATTAGTTTAAGTTTAAAGCATTATTTCGTATATATCCAGAAAGTTGTTTTTTCAGAGGACTTTTGTACTTATTTCATTTTTCTTGCGCTTAGCGTGACTACCGGTAGTACAACACTGCTTTTAAGTGCTTGCGTAAAACGTTTCTTGTAGATTTTGAAAGATTTTTGTCCAAAAGAAGAAATTTCTGTAAATCTGGTAGAGATCCCCCAAACGTCTTCAGTAACTCCCTTGCACTCCTGGCAACAGCGACATGTGTAACTCTGGTGCAGCATACATCCAGTTTTCAAGTGTTAGTACATCCTACTCTTAGTTCACCGAAAAGCTTAATGCCTTTCTAGAGACTCTCTAAGCTATACTCTATGACTTTCAAAGTTTTCACCCACACGGAGCGAGAATTAGCCGCATCCATAATCTAGAAAAGGGAAAAGTAGTCGTTTAACCACATGGTTTTCCTGGTACTGTTGCATGCCTAGTATGATTCTATGACATTAAAGAACCACGTCGCTAACTTTATACCAACGTCCCTTTTTAGAAAAATAGGTAACTTATATTTCAGAATCACTCATACGCTATTAGACCATCGAAGACGTAAGGTTTGACTATAGTGGCTTTAACCTGAAATTTCATTGGTTCCATTTGTGCTTTAAAAAGACGTGATCAGTTTCTATCTATAGAAATTACGGGACAGACGTGTTTGAAAATAGGCCATAGTAAGTCCCAAAATTATCTGGCACGTTACTTTTCGATTTTCTTCTTGACATTGATAGCTAGAACAAATCTGAAAAAAGATTTGTATTTAAAAGAGTTTCTAGTCTGGTATACTGCATTTAAAGATTTTCTCAAAATATCTGAAACCTGAGTCTCTGGAAAGTTAACCCTAGAAAACCAAGTCTCTGAATTAGAACGATAAATTTTTGTAAAAAGCTACATTGTGTGGAAGAAACATTTTCTACCAAAATCAGACGTTTCGGAGCTCTCTACGACATTCTTTTCATGACTGAGCATTCAGCTTACGAAGCGTCTACTTCGAACATCAGCAAAATTATTGGGAAAGCACAACAATATGGTTTTAGAGCCTTTGGTAAGGTGACGGTAATCCAAAATTTGTACAATGTTTGTCCTTTTATTCTGATTTGGTTGGATAGAGTTCATCAAATTACCTAGGAAAACATCCATCTTCGCTTTCTAAAATATATTTTTGATAAAAAAACAACGAAAATATAGGAATTCGGTCAAATTTTCAGAAATAAGCAAAAGTTTCACACTTATCGTTCTTTACATCGGTCATGACCGTTTCATTCAGGTTCCCCATGTAAGCTGTCTGTAGAAAACGAAATTTGAAAAAGTTAGAAGTTAAAATGTTCAATAAAAAATGAAATGCGAGCCAAGAGAAGATAAATGGCTAAAAGCTTTTTGAAATTTAGGTGATTTTAATTTTTTGCTCTTATGATCTACATGTTTCAAATTATTGTAACTAAAAAAGTTTGCCTCGACCTAACTTTGTCCTATTTTAGCTGTCATATCTACTCTATAGTTAGTTTACATATGTAATAGTTTCGATTCTAGGTATTCTAATAAATCTTGGTTCAACACATAGTTTGTGATGCTCAAATCTCTTGCAACTTTTATTGACCTCATCTGTATTGAAAAAAGATTATAAAGCCAGTTATATCGAGTAGTGTCAAGTAGATCTTTCTCTGTCTACCAAATAAAAAATTATTTTAGTAAAAGTTACATATTCTTAGTCACATAATCGTATTTTTAGGAAAAAAATCTGGGATAGAACAGAACACTCTTACATAATGCCACCTACAATAGTCAGTTTGTTAATTATGATTATTGTTAGATGTACTATCAGCAAAACAGGTTGTTATTTTAGTTTAGAGTTATTTATCAATAATAGGAGATTTAGACTAAAACCATTAGATATAACGTGCGACATTTTTGTCCAGATTCATTAGTTCAGTATATCCAACAAAATCTTAAATTAGCTTTGCGAAACTTCTCTTCAAAGTAACTAGCATACAAAAGAAAGTTTATATGTAGAAAAGGTATTATTTGTGAAGCCCTAGTACCACATACATAGTTTAAAAAAAGGAGAAAATATTATGCTGTAGAAATTAATTAAAAGATATAGGAAAGACGACACATTGTGTTATTTAGAATAAGATGTAAAGAAGATATGATTCACGCGTACACTTTATCAAAAAATGTCTCTCTGCAAATAATACGTCTTTGCTTGACGTTTTTTAACTTTTTTTATATATTATATCAATTGTTCATCTTCCACTTGTTACACTTTATCAGTTAAATGACTGAAAAGTTGACTGCCATTCATTTTAATCCACTCGAGTGAATACCATTGTACCGTTCATTTTCTTACGTGTAAAAGAAGGATAATATTTTTTGCTGTAAAGCAATTTTAAAATTCTTAGGTTGAGGAAAAAGTTCGTGCGCCGTGTTAAAATAATGATTTTTTATATATTTTTTTTTGTGTTTTTGATCTGGTTTTGTGGCTATTATGAAAATTTATTGATTTTTTAAGATGTCAG
>CAJNOQ010002805.1:0-22599 GCA_905250885.1 Didymodactylos carnosus | reverse complement strand
TCTGGTTCTAACCTTAGTTGTCTTATTTATTTTGTTCTTTTTTATTACTCTTTTTGTGTTGTTTGGCTTGAGTCATTTATTACAGGTCAGTGACCTTTGATGACTCTCTCACTTTTCGTGAATAAAACAGTCTTAGTCTTAGTTTCTTAGTCTCATACAGACACGTGATGTTCGATAAATTGGGTTTTGGCCCAAAATGACTTGTCACAGCAGTTTTCGGGCTGAAAAATCCATTCCTCTTTTTTTACTTCAAATCCTCTTACGTTCCTCGTTGCAATCGGGTCCAACCTCTCATTTTGTAGAGAAACGTTTGCTCTACATCCTTGCTGAATCAGCAAATTGTTAAAGTAGCAATTTATGAAACGCCAGATTTTTCAAAAAATATCTGGATTGACTTTGCTTTACGAATCTACATTCGTCAAAACATTTTTCATTTTTATATCCTTTTCTCTTTCGTTTCGCAGGAAAATCTCTAATAAATGTTACCGGGATGATGTTTAAAACACTTCTGCACTATGCGATCACGTCATAAAAGAGTATTTACTCCACAGAAAGAAAATGGCTTTTTTGCTGGTACCTTACGTTCTTTCTATAAAGAAAATACGCAACATGTAATGAATGCAATGCGAAATACAGAATATAGAAACGCAGTTGGTTTTTCTAGCTGAGGAAAATAATAAGAATTTTTATAGTTTAGGCTGTTGCTATTGCTATTACTATTACATCTCAAGAGTCACATTTTAATTGTATTGAAATAGTCTAGTGGTGTTGTTTTTGTTAGTAATATATATTAGTAATAGTAAATTATGTAATAACTTCTTTGGTGAGAAAAAGTTTCAAGCGAAAAGCAGAGACAACTAAAGTGATAACTTTTCGAGTAGCAGCGCATCCAAATCAGACCATGAAAAAACGTTGACTCTTTGTTCGACGAAATGTTCCAACTATAAAGCCTATCGAAGATGTTTAGCTAAATCTTTTTGTCTTGAACGTTATGGGATGCAAGATGGTGTTATTCTCAAGGGATGGTTAATGTGCAGAAAGGTACGTGCACAGACCGATACCACCTAAAAAGTCTTTCATGCAGCGTTTTTAATGATCTGTGCGTCACGGGAGAGTAGAGTGGACTTCTACTTTGAAAATGTGATTTCTACTCTGTTTTTAGCAGAACAAACATAAAACTTGTGCTGGTGTTTTGTGGAAACCCATTTTACCAAGAGTTTATATTAAAGACAGTGACTATATTGGTATTTTCTTGCTTCGTGGAGATGATAGCTCAAAATATATCCCGAAAATAAAATTAATCGGAACTTTGTGCCACAGTGATAATCTTTTCGAATTATTATTATTATCACGCATAAATTATTATCACGTCTGTACATGCGTTTTGGTGGACTTTGAACTCTTAATCGTACTCTGATCTCTTTTATACCGTGTTGTTTGAAAAAACGATTTCGATCTTTACCTTTTCAGATTCTCTAAAAACCTATTATTTTAATCAATGTCCATTATTCAACATCGAAAAGAATTAGATTTGATATCCACGAACAGTATTATTGTGTAATTAGGCAATTTTATATCCGATCATTTAGGCTAATTTAACATTATTACCGTCATATAATTAAGAAAAATGGAAACAATGGAGTATCAGTCCACTTACGATACATCCACGCTGCCGTTTTTTAATGATTTTCTTGATGTGGATCTATTTTCAGCATCGGGCACAACAACAATAGACGAAAATGATGATTGGATAAAACCTTTATTGTTAGGTACGTAGAATGAGGAAGAAAAAAAAGGGAGAATTTGGTTGACTAAACAATTTAAGATAAAAACTAAAGATATTACCAAGAAATAGTACTTTTTCTATTAAAGAAATGGTTTGTGCTTGGTCATGCAGCAGAGCTAGCGTCTTAAGCATTCTCAGAAGCTGAGCGAGAAACTACAAGTTTCTTGTGTGTAAATATATGAAGACAAAAACAGCTGCTTTTTCGTGACTAATATGTTTTAATTTTCCTTAGATGAATTTGACTATTTACAATTCGATCAACAAACAAATGCAACTGTTAATGATGATCATTTTTTATTACTAAACGATAACGATGACAAACTATTGAAACCATCTTCGTTTTTTATCGATGATTCTTGGATAACTGCGAACGATTTTCTACCATTATGTCCACTAACAACAGGTGAACAACAAATACCAAACACAACGACACCAACACATTCAGAAACTTTAGAAAGTCAAGAAACAAAACAAGAAGAGTATGAGCAAGAGCAGTATCTAAATTCGTTATTTGTCAATGGAAATGAAATTACATTTATTAACCCAATTGTTACAGATACAAATCCCCTAGCAGGTGAGCAAACAGCGAATGGATCATTTAAAGAAAGCTCTGCTTCTGGTACCATTTTGTTGTATTTGAGTATTTCAATATTTTCCTTCTTTTATTAGGAATAACTGCCAATGATTTAGCTAGCCTTTTCGAACAATTTGAAGGTATTTAGATTCAAAAAATAAACATTATTTTTACAATAAATATCTTTACTATATCGAGTTACGACTTTACGAGAAAATTGTATTTTTTAAGCAAAAAAAACAACGACAACTACTACCACTGTGATTCAGCAGGAAAATCGATTGATGAGAGGCAAAAGATTGAAACGTGTTGGACGGAGCACAGCAAAGGCGTAAGTTGAATGAAATGGATAAAAAATAGCCAAGGCAGCGTTGATTTTTTTATTCAGGTTGCAAAGAAATGCAGCACGACGTTTGACTTCGAATGCAGGTCAGTAACAGCAATACAATTAGGGAAGCAAAGTTAATAGCACAGAAAGAAAAACGCAGAAGTCAATGCATCTTCTCGTCAAATCTAGATACTTTATACTGCTTTAGTGTGTTTTGTTTTTATAAATCTGAAAGAAAGATAAGGAAGATAGACCCATTACCTGTCGGTGTGAGGTAAAACACAAAAAAGTAGAGAAACAACAACAAAAATTTATAAATCTGTAGTCTATTAGTTGTTTTTTTCGTTTTTAGAGCCAAAAGCCAGTGTCGTTATTATAGCTGAAGATGCTACACGCTGTTCTGATTTGAAACCAACAACGAGCCTATGTGAAACGGATCTAACTCATCATCATCGTACATCATGTTGTTGTCAGTTATCTTCTACTCATCGTTACACATCTCCCAAACAAACACGAAGAACAAATCCTCGTGAAGTTATTCTGTTCCGTAATGGTGAGTTTATCTCCAAGGAACCAGTTAATAAAACATCATCGTCAACACCAACAACGGCCTGTTGTCATCATCAATCCACACCACCCTCACTTCAAACAACCACAACAGTTTCACCATCAGCAATCACGGGAACAGGAGTAAATGCAGCTGCGCAAGTAGTTGCATGTAATGTATTAAGACAAGCAACTGCGAATGATGCATTTATAGAAAATTTGAATAATTTGAAACGTGAACCAGAAGAAAATGAATGTTGTTGTAGAGGAAAACAATCGGTTGATGTCGCAGCAGCAGCGGCTCGTGCACATGCATCATGTTTGTATGATAATTCATCAACATTAAAAATATTGGGTTGCAACGCAACGGTACCCGTGTCTGTCACACCTTTCTCATCGCCAGCGTGCTCACCAAAAATGGAATTTTTAACAACAGATGGTACAAAAATTATTGCTGAAACAGAGGATAATAATGATTTTAAAGGACGGTTTGATCATCAATTTGGCTTCTGTCAAACCGCAGAGTCAGCGTCTACTACTCAAGTAATAACAATTAAACAAGAAATAAAGCAAGAACCACAAATACCCACAACAGCAACCTTCATCCCGTATGCACCAATATCAAAAGTAAATTTACTACCAAAAACATCGTTGTCATTACAAGCCGTACCTACATCAGCGGCTATATTCAAAACAGTGAAAAAATCAATAACAAAACCTTCAAATAGGTAATTATCCGACCAGGCTCATTTCAGTTATTAAGATTTAGTACTCAAATTGTGGGAGAAAAAGGAAGTTATTATTACATTTTAGTAAACACGAACATTTCACAGAAGACTCATTTTCTAAACAGATTTGTGTTTCCGTATTGGGAGTATATGCTGTTCGCTCTTGCTAAAGATGAATGAAGTCTTTCGCAGTATTATGAACTACAATTTTTGTTTTTCATTTTTATTAGTGCATATAACATTGGAGGTAATTCACGTTGTTCTGTAGCAATTTCTGCTCGAAAACCGTCCATCTTACCTGTACTATCTTCATTACCAATTCATCGAAATTTAAAATCGAAACAAGAACATCAGCCTACACTCAATGAATTAGATTTACGTACAATATTTATTGGTAACGTTCCATTGTCGATGACTGAACATGATTTAAGAAAAAGATTCGAAAGATTTGATGTTAATATTAAAATTGAATTAGTGAAAAAGAAAAAGTAAATTTATTAACTTTACTTTTTCTTCAAGTTACAGCTTAATCATTGTTTAGAGTTCAACATGGCTATGTGACATTTTCAGATGCCAATAGTGCTTCGATTGCACTTCAACGTAAGAATATTGCACAATAGACAAGTATAAAAAGAATGGCAAGTGTCTTTTCTGATTTTTAGATGTAAACGATGGTTACAATGGAAATCAACGTTTTCAACGTATGCATATTGGTGGGCATACAGTAACGAATGTTCTTTTCAATAATAGTATTAAACGTCGTTTTACTGATCAATCAGCAAAACGAGAAGATCAAGGTTAGCATTAAGAAAAGTTTTTTATTTACTTTTTATTAAGTTGATTACACTATATCTGATCATACTGGAATCATTCTGAAATAAATGTTTTTTAGTTTTTGATTGTAAACTCTTCCTTTTAAATTTTATTAACAGAAAATATTTCAAAATTATTTTGAAATATATAAAAATTATTTTTGAAATAATTTCTGTTAATAAAATTTAAAAGGAAGAGTTTACAATCAAAAACTAATTCAATGTCCTTCCAAACTATCACACAATAAATGTTTTTTGTTGTTTAGATGCAATTGAAAATTTAAAATCTGTTCTATCATCTTACGATAATAAAACTCTGTGTTTCGATACTTTAACGCCTCCAGCAACTCCCATACCTTCTCAAACTCAATATCAATTATTTATACCGAAATTAGAGCAACATCAGCAACAAAAATCATTAACTGCGACAAGAGATATTACTCATATCATTGTAGATCCATTCAGTGTTTTAGCAGCGACCAAACCGCGAACGATAACCGTTATTAAAAATAAATAAAAAAAACAGCAAAAAAAACAAATTGACAAACAGCAAAAGAAAAAATGATAAATGAATGAAAAGCTGAATAGTAATGGCATTGATGCTTTCGATTTCTTGATTAATCTTTATGGCTACAATCACTTTGTTTTGTTTTTCAATCCCCTACTCTTTCATTATCTATGTGTGTGTGTGTGTGTGTGTATTTTCATTTGAAACAAAAGTACTCAGGGTGCCATTTTTTTGTTTGTCCTCTTTTTTACGTAGGCTTTCTTGTTTCTCTTTATCATGCTGATATTCAGCCACATACATGTATTGTGAGCAATAATTATTGTCGTGTGAATTTTTTTCTTTATAGGAAAATAATCATTGTGGTTATTTCTGTTTGATTTTTCGACTAATGCTTATCTTGTCATGTATGTGTGCTTGAATCAAGCATTTACGTTCCTTCTTTCTTTGTTTTTCATATCTCCACTTTTTTTTTGTCAACTCAGAAAAATGCTAGACTATCAAGCTTGCATTTCTAATCATTTTTCTTCCTTTTCCTGAACAGTATGAAGGAAATGTCCAGTAATATATATTTATTCTTCGAACGAAGGAATCAGGTTTAAATATGTACGATTCAGTATATTCAATCCTATTCAATGTTATTTTATTATCGAAATTTCTTTCTGAGGTTTATGTCATCTTCATTTTTCCATCACAAGATCATTTAGTAAGCGATTGGGTGAACAGTTGTTGCTTTTTTTTGTATTTTTTTTTTTTGTTACTTTGCTGTTAACACCTGATAATTAATGTTATTGTTTTTCTATAGGATGTACACCGAGTGTTTGTGTTTTTATGAAATGCTAACTGTGTTATAAACATAGAAACTGTCTTCTTCAGTATTCCGGTGCTGAAAACTTGTTTAACGATATATGTGTGTTTTTTACCTTTTGTACCGTTATCTATCTATGTCTTTCTCTCTAATCATAGGAAATATTTCTTTCTCATTGTACGACGACTTCTCTTACGTGAGACTATTTCAGATAATCAATCCGATTTGATTGAAACATCAGTTTTTACAGGTTATTTTTTATGATGATTACGAATTCTGTGTCCATATTTTTCCATATAGCTTCCTAGTACTGTATTCTAGAGATCCATCTCAAATTTTTTTAGAAGATCGGCTAGTTTTTAGCCGATTGCCTATATGGACAAATTCTCAGCCATAACAAACAAGTTTTCATAGAACTATTTTTTCGCTGAAATTCATGATTGTGCTAAATTTTGTGAACTTTAGAAATTTACTTTTTGATCTAAAACCGTTTTTCCTATCAAAAATTCGGTATGCGCTACAATCTAGTCGTATCACAATCTCTTCATCAGGAAGTTTCAAAAACTCGATCTTTAGAGGATGCTACCATGAAATTGTATGGAAAAAGCGGAACTGAATATCTGAGATTGTTCTCTTGTTAGTTTGGTTTTAGTTCCTTTACTTTTTTTATATCTATAGGGTATATCTGTAATTGTTTTTTGTTGTTGATGGGTTATTATTTTGTTTTATTATCTTCATTGCGCGTGTCTTGCTTAGATTTTTTCTTTGACGGTGATGATATGATTTTTGTTTGTTTGATTACATGTATTTCACTTGTTAAATTTTCCATTGTTTTTTACTCTTATTAAGATACTGTGTTCTCTTTTGCATTCTTTATTATTGATATACGCTGTTATTGTTAATTTGTTATTGCTTGCTGCTGATATCCTGTCATGCAAGAAAATGAAACGAAACAAAAAAATAAAAATAAATGAAATCGAAAAAAGATAACTTCATCCTCATAATGTATAGTACAAGCCATTTATGGACTCTATTTACAAAGCCTCCTGTGTGTTGTTGTTTTTTCATATTATATTTTAGATAACTTAAATTATATGAAATTTATTATGGCCATAGCTTCAAACGCCTATACAACTTATTTTGAGCCACAATCTGATTTAGACGGCACTATCTGTTATTGTGAAGTATGTGATCGTACATTTTCTGATGAAACATTACTTCAGCTACATAAACGATATGAATGTGAAATAGAATATACTTGTCCTATTTGTGATCAGATATTTTTCGATTGTCTTGTTTTACAAATTCATATCCAAGAAGATCATGATCATTCACAATTGAACTCATCATCACAATCTATTAACAGTGTATTTCCAACAGCAGCCACAATGTCATTAACAACAATCAATGATTATCTAATTGCTCAGAATGTACAGCGAAGTGAACTAATGGAAGAAAAATATGAAACGTCAAAGATGATGGAGACAATGAATTACGTTAGTGATCCAGTATTAGCAATGGCTTTACAACAAGAGGAAGATGAAGAAAATTTTCAGGCATTTCAAGTATGAGAAAAGTTTGACATGTGTAAAGATCAAGAGATATTGTAACAATGTTTTGTTTATTTCAAGCGTAGATATGGCGCGAGTGAACAGTCGTTTAGTGATCGTGCTCAATGGAATTTAGATAATTGTTTGAAAAAAGCATGGATCAGTCAACAACAATATAATGATTGTAAAATGAATTTAAGCAAGTTAGTAGTGCAGCCAATTGAAAGAAAAGAATCACGAACACAAGGTATTTTTGAATCTTAAATAGCAGGTTTTATAAAAGAACTAGAATAGAAATTGTTTAATTCAGGTATTATTAATTTAATTCGTCGTTCTATTCCTATAAATGGTGTTGGAGGCGTCATTGATCGTCGTCTAGTATCAAATTGTGATCATTTTGCTGCTACCTGGTTAGATGGAGGCTGGTCGTGTGGTTACAAAAATCTTCAAATGCTACTGTCGTCAATGGCGCATGATCCTCAATATCGTCAACAACTGTTTGGTGACCAATGCGATATACCGTCTGTGAGTCGATTACAACAGTTAATTGAAGAAGCATGGAACAATGGATTTGATAGCCAAGGCAGAGAACAATTTAACAGAAGATTATATCAATCAACAAAATGGATTGGACCAACAGAAATAATGGCATGTTTAGCTCATTGTAAAATTAAGTAAGAGTTTAACGCAGTCTACTTAATTACAAAAGATTGCAGTTTAGTTCAGCTTATTTTCTTTCAAAGTCGATATGTATATATCCGCTTTTTACAGGACAGAATTACTAGATTTTCACCAGTCAACAGACGGTCCAAAATCAAACTCATACTTACATTTATTTAAATGGATTAAAAATTACTTTGATAATGAAACGTTAAAATCAGACAAAATTGTACACCCACTGTATTTACAACATGAAGGTAATCAAATACATCAGTGTATTTATATCGAGATCTTAACATGTAATAGTCAGTGAGTTATACTATTTAATTACTTATAAGATAATCATTATTCATTGTGTTTGACTGAAACTGAGTATTATCCTTTTCAGAACACAGAATCGATAAAAACTTTTTTAATAACTTCTGAACGAAAATAGATAGAGAGTTTTGTCATTCAAGAGAGCAAACTGAGGGACGCCTTTTGGTAAACAAAACAAATTTCAAAAGCCTTTTTTTAGAAGTAAGGTTCTCGGAGGTCATTGGAAAACCGGTCATGGTTAGACAGACCAGAGTGTGTTCTTCACAATGAGAGTGTGTGTGTAATCGATCACACTGCATCCGGTGGCAATGTTTATTTTTGGAAAAAAAGAATCGAAAACCTGGTAAAAATAGAGTACCAAAACTAAGTTTTTCAGTTTGTTTTCATCTAATACTAAAAAATTCATAGTTCATTCAAACAACATCAAAACGAGTTGAAAACTTCAGAATGTAGAATAATTATGATATTCTATATTCTATTGATGGTAAATCTACAAAAATTTATATAACTCCGTAGTTTTCCAAAGCGGCTTCTAAAAAATCTTTGGCCTGAAGGATGGACTTTCAATTTTTTTCAATCGCTAATCACATTCAGCGCACAAAGTGAACCATATCCTGAAGTTTTCAACTGGTTCTGATGTTTTTTGAATGAACTATGAACTTTTTTAGGATTAGATGAAAACAAACTGAAAAACTTCGCACAACTTGCGATATTGGCAGACTATCTCTGCTAACAGCTGTCTGCAGAGTTTTCCTGAACCACTTTCACTGTGATTTTCTATATCAATCAAATATACTTTACAAACCAAAAGAAAGAATGAAAGAAAGAAAACCATTTTTATTTTTCTAAAGAACAAATGGCGCCAGACAACTGATACTAATGAACTTTGAAAAACTTCTAAGTCCAAAGCTCATTTTTCTTCCACTTGTAGAGTTTATGATGCTGACTCTAGACTTTTATTTGAAAAAAGAACTCTAGATCATGGTGTACACATTTTGCAAAAAAAGGTCACTAAACGAGAAAGAAACAACAGCAACATTCCAATCAAAAGCACATAATGTCTGTCGACATAAAAATCTAGTTTTGGTAAAACTATTTTTTACCAGGTTTTCGATTCTTTTTTTCCAAAAATAAACATTGCCACCAGATGCAGTGTGATCAATTACACATGTTTCATGCGATTTCAAGATTACCTGAACACACTCTCATTTTGAAGAGCACACTCTGCGGCTTGTTCACGTAACGCGCTACTTCGTTGCGGAAGTTTTTTTGTCGAAAATCTGGGAAGCCATTTGTACCAGGCTGTAAAGCGGTTCTCGGGAAAATCTAAATGAGCCATTTTGTTCAGAATTCGATGCTGATTCCAACCGTGTATAAATATCATGGAAAAAACCTGACCGGAAAAATCTACATTCCAAAAGCAGTATTTCGGGTGGATTACAGTGATAACCGCTTTTTTTGTATAACTCCTCCAAAACTAGTCGAAACCGAAAAATTCCAGAAAGGTCTAGAGATATGTTCGAGAACATGCTTTGGTAAAAATTTGGCGTCTCTAGGACGTTTTACGGCGATGTAAATGAGTTTTTAAGAGTACCGCAGTTACAACCTTAAAATTGCGTTACAGTGTAACGAAAAACGTTACAGTGTAACGGTAGTATAATTGAGTTTTTTAATTACGGAAAACAAATAGCACCTTGATCATTTCATCATTCGATAGCAAATTTCGTCTTCTACAAAAATGCCTCAAGTGAATTTTTGCTTCACTGAGAAACTTCGCAGGAATTTCGCACTTTATGACAGGCACTGGGAAAAAAAGGGCCTTTTTCGTTACAGTGTAACGGCCTGGTAAATTGCACCTAGCTCCTCCAAAATTAAATCAAATTTTTCGAATTTTATATGGGAAATAGAGAAGCTCAAGCTGCGTCGAACGGCGCAAGAACGAATTCTCTAGCTCATTTCGTTTTTGAGAAAAGCGGATTTTAATGCGTCAAAAACGTTACAGTGTAACGCATGAACAAGCCGGTCTATCTATCCATGAAAAAAATGAAAATAGTCTTAGTCGAAGTTTTGGAGGCATGACCTGTTTTTCCAAAGAACTCCGAGAACCTTACTTCTAAAAAGGCTTTTGAAATTTGTTTTGTTTACCAAAAGGCGTCCCTCAGTTTACTCTTTTGAATGGCAAAACTCTCTCAACTCTCTATCTATTTTCGTTCAGAAGTTATTAAAAATTTTTTTACTGATTCCGTATTCTGAAAAGGATAACAGTGCATAATTTCGATAGCTTTTATTATATATTTTAGGTCATAGTCGAACAATAATTGGTTATGAACAGATGTGTACAGGTCCAATTCGTTTGTTAATCTATGATCCAAGTACATCTAAATTTCAATGTGAACACTTTTTAAAAACTCCACAGAAAAAAATCTATTTATTCCGTCGTACATATCAATCGTTTAATAAACCTGTCTATCAAATACTTTTACTCAAAGGTTTATTGGGCCCACATGATCAAGAGGTATTTTAAGTTTAGATCATTTCAATATGATCTGAGTCTTACATCATTTTCTATTTTGTAGGCTGCAAAACAAATTCTATCAAGAAAAGTACTATCATCATGATCTCTTTCTTATTTATTTATTTTTTGTTATTTTTGTTGAATTCTGCGTATTTTTCTACTGTTATTGTTGAGTATTACTGTTATTGTTGAGTATTTATTTTTACTTATATTGGATACTAGTCAATCGAGATATGAGCGATATTTTGTTCAAACTGTTCAGATCTCTTTTTTTCTCTTACTGTTATTTATGATTATAAATCACCTTTTACAAAAAACAAAAAATAGTTCTCGTTCTCATCATTTAAAAAGAAAATAACACATGTTCTTCTACTAGATCAGAAAATTTAGTCATTTATCTCATTCTTGTCGCTGAGATTTTTGTGTTTGTGAATTTTGTGTCAATACGTATGAATACAATATATCAATAGCTATTTGAATACATCGTGTGAATTTTATTCACCCTTTGTTCTGGATCGCTAAAATTCATTTCACTTACGGTTAAAATTGACTTTTTTAATTTTAGATGAGTATAAGAATCAATATCTATCGTAGACTCTTTAATTAATTATCGTGTCATTCACATTTATTTCAATTTACTATATTACTATTTGGCTTCTCACCCACATTTATGAGGTTAATGCATTCAATATTTCATAAATGTGGATGACGCATTATTCAAGCCAAATAGTAATAGACTAAATTCAAACAAACAGCATTTCGTATTTCATAAATTTAATTCAAGATTAATTAACAGCTAATTGTCATCAATTAACGGTTTTACCCAAAGCTAGTAAAATAAAAACGTTGTATTTGACACGTGTCTTTTTTATTTCTATTACTACGACTGTATAAAACGATCGTTTTTCGTTTGTTCACCTAGTTTCTGTTCATTTAAAGTTTGATTTTCTGCTTTTTTGGTGAGAACTTGCAATTGTAATTTGAACGTTTTTTAAAACGATTTGCTATTTTACAGACAAACAAACACTGAGCAGGAAATCAAACTGCTAACATGCCTTTGATCATCAACAGAATTTGTGTTGAAAAAATTCAGTTGAATCTGAAATTCCAAAAGTATGTGTTTACTCAATTATTATTACTAATCTTAAAAAATCTGAGTCTTCTATTCTGTCTGGAGAGATGATGGATTGAGCGATTTTACTTATATTGTGCAATAAACAAGAAATTTATAATTAATTTCACTTGTAGACGTAGTATTCAGTATTTTATGTTAGATTATTGAGTAATCGTTATTTCTCGATTAGTTCATCATACGTTTTCACTTTTTCGCCTTCATCTCTGCATATTAGCATTGAAAAATAGTCAAAAAACTCACGCTGGAAACAAGAAGTTTTGCTATAGACATATGGATTTTCACATCACAAATTCAAAAGTGTCATGTATTTTAGATAGAATGATAAATTCAGTTTTTCTTCAAGACATATTACTCACTGATGTATCTAGTCACCATTTGAGATTATTTTTTGAGAAAAAAGAGATAAAGTCAAGTTTTTTATTCCATTCTATCCTGACTCAATAATTCGTCTCAATCTATCTCATGTAATGTCATATCGCGTTAAGATCCTATTACAGACGGTATCTGATAAACGAGATAAATATTTATAACTGATGATATTTGCTGTTTTCTCGTTCTATCTTCTCGTTCACGAAGTATAAATTCCATTAAAATGCTTAAAATTATTAACTATTAAACATCCTCTTTGTGATGTGAGATAGTGAAAGTATTTTCTTGTCGACTATTCCCTTACAAATTCGATATATAACATATTTATGTTTTTCATGTTTATATGCAAACGTAAAATAAATAAAATGACTTATTTTTAAAATTTTAATACACATGATTAACGAAAATATTCAATCAGTCTAAACATTTTTTGATAACCTCTTGTTTTAGACAAAATATCAACTATATTTTATTTCAATACCATTAAGGAAGTAAAATAACTGGCTAATTTTATTTCATGTATTTGAAAGTTGCTCTTCTGTTAAAAAATCTAACAAAAAAGCCATCAACTTACTTAATAGTACTTATGCAGAGTCTTCTAGAGAGAATTATGAAGTTCTTACGTTAGTCAACATCTAGTTTATTTGGAGCAACAATAACGTTTGACTTCTCGTATAATATTCATAACATCGTCTGGTTTTAGATGATATTTATGTGATTTGTTGTGTTTCTTTGTTTTCTAATTATTTATTTTTTTCTAATGTGTATTGCGTTTCAATCATCAACGTCATTCTCTTTGTTAATTGATTCATATCATTATTTAATTAGTTATCAAAGTTCAAACGAACACAAATTAACTATGAATAAACAACAACAACCACAACAGCAGCAGCAGCAGGAAACAAATTCATGTAAAACTGAAGGTAATTGAACATAATAATAATCTGTTTTTTTAACTGTAATAATAGTCTCCATCTGTCTAGAACTAATATTATGTGATTCGTTTATTGAAAAATTGAAATCGTTTATACAATGGTTTTATACATATGTATGGGCAATTTATTTTCTTCTTGTTGTTATACTTGTTTATCTAATGAGAGGACCTTTAAAAATTACACAATCATTTACAACAGGTGAGTTTTATTATAATAAGTGTAGATCTAATATCATCTATATCTTGTATTAAAAACAATTTTTATAGAATCTTTTTCTTTATCTCAAAAAATGGCATCAAATGATATTGAGAGGTTAAAATTTCTTTAAGTAACGATAGCAAATGTTAGATCGTTTACATTGTAGAACCTTTAAAATTGAGATAAATAGCTCATACTTATCTGATCTTCGACAAAAATTCATTGCACAATGTTTTTTGTATCTTTTATTCGAATGTGAAGATAAACAGTTCAAATTATTGATTATTGAATCACTTCTTCCCAATCTTCACATAATCGCTTGTGAACTTTATGAATTCTGTTCTTTTTTTATGAAATTCATTTATTGTGTTGCAACGTGAAACAAACAGTTTACTTTTCAATCTTACTCATAGTAAGATTAATTAAGTGTTTGTTCTGTGAAAGTCACCTATGTTACTTATTGATACTTAATAGAAACAAAAAAATCTCAGTTCTCTTGTTTTCCTCTTTTTTTAAGTGGTGCGAGTTCAATTCAATTACCTTTTTTTCTTTTTACGCCAACAAGGAAACAAAAGTCACATACCTTTTTATACTTTTTTTTGTTCTTTTTCAAAAAAGAAATGTCATCTCCTCTGTCTCTGTCTCTGTCTCTCTCTCTCTCCAATGATTATGAAGCGTTGTTTCTTTTCTCTTCTGTTCTCTCACCATCATATGACATTCATAAATAATTCTATATGTATAAGCGGGACAATTTTACATATGGATGTGTCATACGCTTTCATATGCATTTCTATGTTTTTTCTTTTTTTTCTATTGTTTTCATTGTTTTTTTTTCATCTTTTCTTATTCTTTTAACACATTCTGATGAAAATAAAATAAGAATAAGGTCATATGTCACCACCTAGACGTATTTATTCACAGACTTGTAATATAATCGTGATAGTTTCATTATCATTCTTTAATTGACCTTTTCCAGTTTTAAATAAGCCTCTAAAATAGAAAAAGTTCATTAAAATACGCGAAATATGAGAATAAAAAAAAGTATATAAATATCTCGTATTTGTCGTCGTCTTTGAAACTGGTACCATCTGCTACGAGCAGTTTTTTGTTAATTGAACACTCTAAGATAAACTTCATGCAACAACTTTGTGTGTCATTATCCTAGGAAAAAACCTATTGTGACAGTGTTTACATGGCATAGCTTTTTTATTAACTGCTTTTTCTTTTTAAATTAGAACATATAGTTAACCCTTGAAGTTTTTACATTAATGGATGACACGATATTCAATCTAGTTCTCGAACGAAATGATAAGAGTGTTATTTATAGAAGCGATAGTTGGTTGAATAAAGAAGGTTCCATTGAACTAGCTTAGATAATCGAATATAAGAAAATCTTTTCTTTTTTTTTCTTGTTTCTATTTTTCCAACAACTATAGTGATACACGTTTGCCCATAAACATTTTTCTTACTCTCTCTCTCTCTCTATACATTTTTAATAATTTGTCATCCGTTTTTTTGCCTTTTCCTATTGCTGTCTCCTTTCATTAAAAAGAAAAGAAGAGAGTAAAAGAAGAAATAGAAATTTCCATCCTATCGTATGTTTTTCGAGAGAATAGTCGTGTTTTTCTAGTTAGCTGGTTGTTGTAGCATATGTGTGCGTGTGTGTGTGTGTGTGTGTGTGTATCTATATGGTTGTTGTTTTATCTAATTTGTGCGTTTAATTAAAAAAACCGAATGATGTTAATCCTCTTCTAGATATTAATATTATTGTATAAAATATCAATAGAACAGAATTATAAAATTTATTTACATTTTCTTTTATCTTCTATTGTTACAAGTAACCAAATATGTTAAATGTTATATTTTGTAAGTGTGAAAATTAATTTATCTGTGTGTTGATGTTTCTTCGCATGGTTAATCAACTAAAACTAACGGAACAACATAGTATATTTTTAGTAACATCTCTGTTTTCTACTGTCATTCTAATCTAGTTTTTCTGACTAATGCTGCTTTTTTTTTTTGCTGCTATACACATAATAATAACTAATAAACATGGCTGATTCTAACGCGCGCGAAAAATAAACAAAAACATATATTATAGAAAAAAACAATGAAGAGCGAAATACAATCAATTTTTATTCTTCTACATTGATGAAAAACTTCATTTTAGTTTGAACGATGTCTTATCCCTTTTGAGTATCTATGCGTAATATAAAATTAAAAGATGTTTCCTGTATCGTTCAAATGATTATACTCTTAAAAATATTATTCTACTTTACTTTGTGAAACGATTTTTACATTCAAAATTTTCAATCGTAAATAAAGTTCAATTCGTCACAGATCGAAACTGTTTGAAATTGTATAGTTTGCAAGAGTCATTCTTGTAATATAGAACCAATTCCAAATGATCACAGATCGGGCAAACGAGTTTTGATAGACACATTGCTGAACATTATCACATCTTCTTGAAAAAAGAAAAATTAAACCGTGCACACCATTTGAATTAACATTTGTATCTTTAGAAAGCATTTCAGTCTCAAGTTACTCTGAGAATCTTTTTCTCTTACATTCAAAGTTCATGTTACACAAAATAATTTTTTGAAAAAAAAATAATATCAAAAGAATATTAGTCTTAAAAAAAGAGAACGAAATTCTATATTAATTTCCGTTAATTTATTTGATTAATTTTTTTGTCGACGTATCATTGTATTGGTCAATTTATTATTCTTAGTTGAATATTAATCAAACAACATTTTATTTATAGAATAAATCTAGATTATTTTAACTGACGAAGCAGAATAATTATGTATCATTTTTCTCTTCTTTATTTCACTTATTTATAGATGAATTCACATTCTGACAAATGTGTGTACAAGAACATCTCGTACTTGTTTAAACTCATAACACATTTTCAAGGAAAATAAACTGATGTACGTTTTAAACCATTTAGGACATTCTAATGATACTTATATGATTTCTTTGCTTAGTTCTTTCGACTTGTTCTTGAAAAAAATTCACTATACATCTTTAGAATAAATGAAAATATATTTGTACAACATTACGATGTAAGATTAAGTAAAAAAAATTTATTTATGATATATAAAATCATTAAAAACAAAACATACTACAACATCTTTTTTTCAATATTTTAAAATACCCTTTTTCTGAGTTTAGAAAATAAATGAAGTAAAAATAAACGAATGTTTTACAATGGAGAAGCACAGTTAGTATTTTATTCAATCCATGAAATGAAAACGTTTAGAAATTTTGAAGCAAATAAAAAGTCTTTTTCGAAGTTTTAAAGATACAATTTGTTTTTAGAAAGTATGAGTTGTTAAAGTGAACATAGAATATCTATGTTAAAAAAAATATTATGAAAATTGATGAAAAGTAGAAATTTGTTCATCTTTTAATGAAAAAGTATAATAAAAACACAATAGATCTCTTTTAGTGATGAAAGTCATATGAAAAAATGTCTTAAAAGTACAAACTCTTCTTCACTTAAAAAAGTGTGTAAAAAAAAAATAGTTTTCATTTTTCTTTTTGGTATTGATTCATAGATCATAAGAAGTAAATATTTGTTGTTCTCCGATTGTATCAATAATAAGAATGTTTGTTCATTCGAAGGCTAATTTGTTCAAATTTTCATCGCATGTAGTTAAAAATATTTCTAATCCATACTACTTCGCTTTTTATGTCGAAATCAACTCAATAATCAAACTCATTATATATTTTTTTTTCTTTAGCATGAGTTCTAAAGTATAGATAACTAAGTCAAAAAACATATTCGATTGATAGTTGTGTCACAGTAGAATGAGCTATATAACAGAAAATATGCCGCTTTATCATAGAAGGAGAATAAAAATTAAAATAAATTCTATTATGTAATATTAATTAAAATTTTTCTATTCTTTTATTCTTAGCTACTATGTTTTTTAATACGTTAACTCCAAAATTTTATGTTGCATTAACTGGCACATCGTCATTAATTTCTGGCCTTATTTTGGTAAGACATTGAATTGTGAAATAAAATCCATGAAAATTTGTTCAATAGTTTGCCATATGATAAACAAAAATACAAAACTTATGTATATCATAGAATTTTGTTTTTAGATATTTGAGTGGTGGTATTTTAAAAAGTATGGCACATCGTTTATTGAACAAGTATCTATAAATCATTTAACTCCAATTTTGAATCCAAGTGAAACTAATACAGAACATGATACAAGTAATATACCCGTAACTGGTACAAATGGTGAGTAATAGAAGAAAAAAAAAAGACTTTTTATTTCAACGAAATAGATTTTACAATTATTTTTATTTTATTTTTATACTTTAGAATGTAAAGTATGGAAAAATCCTATGTCACTCTTTCGTGGTTCAGAATATCAACGTCTACTAACAACGAATGGAAAAGAACCATTAACATTTCACGATATGAATTTATCAGCACAAGAACATCAGACATTTTTCTCATGTGAAGCAGATGAAGGAAAACAAGAATATGAACGTAAATAGTTATTAATATCAACTAGAAGAGAATATTACATGATTTATATTTGTTTTGTTTTTAGTTATGCAAAGAGCGTGGAGAGAACGAACACCAGCTACTAGAATACAATTAGCACACGATGCATTAGAAAAAAATCTAGAGTAAATATCATTCTAATAATAAAATTTTGTCTATTCTCATATTCTCAAAAAATTATCTTCAATTTCTTCCTTTATTATTAATTAAATTCTCTAATAAGATTTTTGACTATTTTATAATAAAATATTTTTTATTTTTATATTTAGATGTACACCAGCTTTAATACTACTCGCAGAGGAAGAAGCTACAACAATTATTGAAGTTGAACGTTTACTACGACAAGCATTAAAATGTGCAGAAAATGCATATAGAAAAAGTCAACAACTATTAGAACAGGGACATAATCAAGAAATTATACATAGTACGTATTTCTATACAGAATAATTGACTATAGTAATTAATTTATTTTTTAATTAATTTTTTAGAACGAAATACAAATATTTTAATTTATGTTAAACGTCGTCTTGGAATGTGTGCACGAAAATTAGGAAAATCAAGAGAAGCAATAAAAATTTTTAGAGATGTAAATAGAAATTTTATAGATTAAATATTTATAATAGTATATATATTAATAATTTGTTGATTTATTTTTAGTTAGTAAAAGAATTTCCAATGATGAGTGTATTTAATATTCATGAAAATTTAATTGAAGTATTACTTATGATGCAATCATATGCCGATGTACAAGCAGTATTAGCTAAATATGATGGTTAGAAACAACATATTTGAAACAATTCTTAATAATTTACTACATTGAATATTTCTATATTTAATTATAGATATTAGTCTACCAAAATCAGCCACAATATGTTATACGGCTGCTTTATTGAAAGCGAGAGCCGTTGCGAGCACGTAGGTTTGTTGTTATTCATTTTTTTTTTGTTTTTGTTCATGATACGTCGTTATTTGTTCATTTCTTGTTTGTGTTTTGAAAAATTGATGAATAAGCTTTAAAAATGACTAAAATTGATTTTTAATTTCACTTAAATTATGGACTATTTGTAAAAGTATATTAACATTTCACAAACATTCATTTGTAGTTTCGAATTTTTTAATCTAATACATCGAATAGATAAAATTTGTCATGTTTATTATATAAACATCGAATACTTTATTTATTTTATCCATTTAGATTTTCTCCTGATATAGCCAGTAAACGTGGTCTAAGTACGGCAGAAATGTCAGCAGTCGAAGCCATTCATAGAGCAGTTGAATTTAATCCACATGTACCAAAAGTAATTAAAAAAAAACAACAACATTAAAATATAAAAATTGTTCAAATAAAATGAACGTGTCGCTTTTATTTTTCGTTTTCTCACTTTTTAGTATCTATTAGAAATGAAAAGTCTAATATTACCACCTGAACATATTCTTAAACGTGGTGATAGTGAAGCAATAGCGTACGCCTTCTTTCATTTACCACATTGGAGAAGAGTCGATGGAGCATTAAATTTACTTCATTGTACTTGGGAAGGAAGTATGTCTTATGTAATCTATTTTATGTATAGGTTTTAAGCCATTTGTTTCTCTCTTTTAGCATTCCGAATGATCCCATATCCATTAGAAAAAGGACACCTATTTCATCCGTATCCAACATGTACAGAGGCAGCAGATAGAGAATTACTACCAAGTATGTATTTTGGTACTTAAAAATATATCACATTTTTAATTTTACCTATTTGATAAACACATAAAATTTGATGTTTTAGCATTTCATGATGTTTCCGTATTTCCTAAAAAAGAATTACCATTTTTTATATTATTCACAGCTGGTCTTTGTTCCGGTACAGCTATGTTAGCTTTGTTAACTCATCAATATCCAGAAGTGGCTGCTTACGTGGCTAAATTATTTATACAATGGTTTTCTGTACCAATTAATTATTTAACAGATAAAATAGAAGCCATTTTACCTTCAAATTTATTTCAACAATTAGCAAAAATCTGAATTTATCATTATAGATTAGACACTGTTTTATTCGTGGAAGAACATGTTTTTTAATATCTAAATTATTGATCTCATAAATCCTTTGGATTTGTTCTTTTTCATTTTCTTTTTTTGTTTGTCTTCTACTAGAAAAATCTAGAGAGCTATTTTGTACGTATTGTACGTAAAAATGTTTTTCTTTTCTTTTTTTTATTGTGTATGACATCTTGTCATATATTTCATAGGTGGGTGTATGCTAATTACACCCCAACGAATAAAAACAATTATTTTTTAGATAGTTCTTACTAAATACAAGTGGATTTTAGACTGAATGCTTTTTCAGATCCTTAATCAAAAGTGACAATTGAAATTTTCATGCATTTGAATTGATTTCTTGCAATACGTAATACGTGTGTATAATAGTCTTTTTTGTATTCAATATGATTTGTTTTTTTTAACTCAATTTTCAGTACACCAATGTCCACCATTTTAGCGTTCAAAAGATGAGAAGAAAAATCTAGTTTTATGCTCATTCTTGAAAAATTCTGGAAATTTAATCTGTTCTTCAAACCGGTTTATCAAATAATATTTCTACATACTACAATCGTTTGTCAAATAGTAAATAACTGTCTTTTGTCAATAGATGCCAGTGAGTGACACATGAATTACTCTTCAAAAACCGTCTAACTTTACTCAAAATCATTCAGGTTTGATAACAGAGCCGACGTTTGTTCTCGTTTGATTTTAGATTGAGAGTGACAGATGTTTACTCATTGTGTATTATATTAATGTGCTTCATTTAACTAATGATGTTATATTTTATCAATTATTTTAGATGTTGCAAGAAGAGTTCATTGAGGAGCAAGTCATTGGTGATGATGATGATGAAGACGAGTCAACTCCGGTAAAAAAAAGAAAAAAAAAGAAAAAAATATAAGAAATCTGATAGGAGAAGTGATGTTGTCTTTTATCTCTTTGTTCAGAATGAAAGTGCCAAACGTAAACACGAAAATTTAATTGACTCAATCGTTCACATTGGCAAAAAGAGGTAATGTTTAATTATATACTACTGTAGAATAGAAGAAAATGTTCGTTTTAATTAGCATCGTTAAGATGTAAAACAAAATGTGTTTTTCATCAGAGAAGATCATATTTTTAGAAGACATTGTGTTTTTATATATTTTTCAGGAAAGTAACTATTCGAAATGAAGCAATTACTGTTCCAAACGAGTTTGTTGTATCAACAAATACAAGTAAGTTAGCCATTGCGACTAATTTATTAAATATCTAACGATTTTTGACATTGTTTTTTAGCTGGAAAAAAGATCAAAGGTTACCAGTTGTTGAAAAGTTTAAATGAAAATAAAAATATCAATGAACTAAAACGACAACTATCAAAAATAACAAAACATCAAGCAGTTCTAAAAGAGCCTGTACCAAAAATACAGGCAGAAAAAGTGTGATACACATTTTCACTGTATCGGCGTAAATTTTCTACCTATTTTTATTTTAGGCAGAACGTGTAGCAGCATATGAACAAGAATCAAAATCTATGAAAAAATGGGATCCAATAGTAGAAAAATACCGAACAGTATGTATGAAGCAATTGATTATTGTCGGTAAAAGAAAACAAATGATCTCGAATGTTTTTTGAATAACGTTTAATAGGAAAAAGATAGAGACTTACGGTTCTCACCAATCGAAAGTGACTGCATCTTTCCACGAAATGCAAGATGTCTTGAATATATTTTTCCAAACTAGGTTTTCTAGAGGATCTTTGAGAAACTAGATCATAGCTCAGAAACTTGAGATATACATATTTCGGTTTTTTCATGAATGAATAGCCCAAAGTATTGTCTTCAAGTCAGACTAGACTCTTATCTTCGATCGTTTAGATCTGGCATCGGATTTCTGGGGAGCCACATGATTGATATTATTTTATTATTGAATAGGCTGAGGCGCGTGACAATGCTTATGTTCCGAAGAAAATTAAAAACAACTTTTTTCCCCCAGAAGGATTTCTAGAAAAACCTTTCAAAACTTAGATGCTTTGTATTGGCTTTGAAAACTTTTGTAGAAATCTAGGTCATTGCGTAGATACAATAGAGTTTATCTTCATGTTCTGGAGTAGTTTGGATCGGTTTTGAGTGAGTTATAAATTTTTGAATTTCTCGCCCATACAGCCAAAACGGGATTATTGCACCTAGTATAAGTAATTATTCAGTTTTTTAATTTTCTTCGGAACATAAGCATTGTCACGCGCCTCAGCCTATTCAATAATAAAATAATATCAATCATGTGGCTCCCCAGAAATCCG